>APFE030182160.1:35438-51131 GCA_000404065.3 Pinus taeda
ATGGCTTCTTGTGAGGTGTGGTTAGTAATCCCAGTTTCTTTACAATTGCTTCAAAAATTAAGTTTACTTGTGAGCCACTATCAAACAAAGTATCAATCTTTTGATGCTTGGAAATAAATCTAATATGAAAAAGATCATGTCTTCTTCTCTCATTTTCTTCACTATCAATAGTTTGTGCAGAATTACTAGTAGATGCTTCAGAATTTTTACCTTTTATACCTGTGGCTATTATTATTGTTTCATCCCCTGAGTCCGACCCCAAATCCTTTTGAATAGCTACAACAATCTTCTTCTTTTTGCCACTGAACTTATTGGGTTTCAACTCCGGATGCAAAATCCAGTAGTGTTCATCATCATGCCCATCCTCCTTGCAGTGAGTGCACGAAGGTTTGGTCTTTTGTATTGCATTTGCCTTCCTCTCTTTCCATTTCTGCTTTCTCTTTTCCTTGTTCTTGCTTGCAGTGGGTTTTGATGATCCCCCAATCTCTGGGTTCACATCATTGCCTCTAGCCTCTAGATGGATAGCTTGAATAGATACCTCATCTATGCTAGTAGGGTTAAACATGAGAATGGTATGTCTCAAATAACTATGTAGACCGCCTATATACTTTAGCAAAGTTTCAGGTGAGTCTAAAGAAATTCCTAGAATCAAAGCTCTTAGACTTTGTACACTTTTCCCTTTCAATTGGCGAAGAGTTTGCCAACTCATCATAGTTTGCTGCATATAAGCTAGTGGATAGAATTGTTTTTTAATTGCAAAAACAAATTCACTCCAGACATAAAGCATTTTACCATGCTTCTTCATGTCATCTTGTTTTCTGCCTTCCCACCATACCAAGGTAGTTCCTCCAAGGCATAGGCTGGCCAGCTGAATCTTACTTCTATCTGAATCAATTCTCTGCACCCTGCAATACACATCAATCTGTCTAATCCAATTATCCAGCTTCTCTGCATTCAACTCTCCATCATATATTGGCAAATCAAATTTAACATTTAATTTAATCAAAGATGTTTTATTTTTATTTTTAAGGCTATTAGGAGGTGTGGGAATCTTTTCTTCTTTCCCTTTGCCTTTAGAATGGTCATTGAGGAGAGATTCTTTTGCTCCTTTGTTATGCTGGGAAGTTGAAGAATCTTCACTTCGACCTTTCTTAAATTCTCTATACATTTCCTCTACCATGGCTCTCATAGTCAAGAAACTGTCCATGAACTGAGGGTCTGATTCCAACGGAATCTCTTCTGACATTTTCCTCCTAATATAGACTCTAGAAATTTCTGAGTTAAATTCTGCCAATCCTCCTCCTCCTAGTTTAAGCTTTGATCTAGTTATCATTCACAAACAGTCCAACACAAGTTTGTCTAACCTTAGCAACCTAAAGCTCTAATACCACTTGATCTGATATTTGATCTAAGACAATTAATAAGGTAATACAGACTCATGTGCATGGATGTGCCCATTTTATTTTTTGCAACGGATCAATAAGATTGCAAAATACACAAGCAATGAAGCAGTAAAAGAAAACATAATAGGAAACACATATAAACACAAAAAGTTTAATAAGGAGTTCACCTAATACTCCTAGGCTACGTCTCCTGGTCTCGCCTTCAGTGGTGGCCTCTCTATTATGTTTTCATAGTAGAGTTTTTACAACAGTGAGCTCAATTTGAGTCTCACACAATAGATACAAATTAGTAAGACTGTACTTGGATTCCCCAATTCTCTCTTGAGTACACAGACTCTCCTCATTGACTCTTGGTCTCTATTGATGACAATAGTATGAGCCCAATCTAAGACTCAATACATGACAGGTGTGCAGAAGAGTTCGCTTGAACCTCTCAAGCCTTCTTTGGAGTACACAAACTCTCTGACTCTCTCTGTCTCTGGCTTAACTCTAGCTTGGCACTCCCTTTTCTTCTTCAAGTTAGTTCCTAACTTGCTTCTTCTCTCTGCTTTCAGCTTATTGCCTCCTGCTTACTCTCTATCAGTTTGTGGCTTTAAAGCCAGTATGCTCCCTGAGTGTTTGTTTTTGCTTCTCGACTTTCCAGTTCCCTTGTCTTTGTCCATTTGAATCCCTCTGTCCTGTGTAATCAGTCATTGTATAATGCCTCACAGGGAGGTGGCCACTTATTTCATAACGGATGAGTGTCAGTTCTATTAGACATATTTGAAACGACCGTTTTTCCGTTAACTCCAAGAATGCCCGCGAAACATACCTTTTGCCAATGCATCGTCCATATCGGACTTCAAATCCTATGTGATATTGCTTTATAATCTTGTCAAATCTAGCCATCCATTGGAACGCGTGTCCGCCATTGATCTGGGGGCCCCAGATCCTACGGTTGTCGTTCATATCAAGCGGCTAAGTAGCATGATGTCTACCCATCTGACGTGAGCGGTTCTCTCTCTCTTCTGTCGGGACACGTGGCAATCGTTGTATGGCATTGGGCGGAACTCGGTTGAAACCACTTACAGCTCGAAGCCCATCCAATATCCTGCCGGTTTTGTGGAATCCCGCTACAACAGAATTGAAACAATATTTTCCGCGTTTTATAATTATTTCGGTTCCGGGTGCTCGGGGCTTCTCTTCACTGAGAGGTTTTCCATGCGATATGCGATTAGTGACTTGTCGCTAATCACATATCGGAAACTACCTTTGTTGCTTAAATTTGACCTTGCATTTGTTGGTTGGTGTCAACGCGCGTTACGATGGTCCGCCGTTTTACGCCCTAGATCGATGACCCTCATCGATCCGCGCTAATTGCCATTGCAACTATCTGAGGATTCCCTATGATAGCTTGATCTTTATAAGACTTTGAATCTTTGGCATGATTAATAAAGAGTTCATGAAAACTTAGAGTGTTCTAGGATCCATTTGGATTAGCACCACACTTCATCAGTTTACAAACCTCGGTTGATGATTTATGCATTAAATTTAGGACACTAAATTGACTAAACAAGCAGATTAATCATGTTGTGAGAAGGATGGTACGTGGGGTGCTCGTGTTTGATGGTGATCCACTCTCCGCAATTAACCACATAGAAAGAGTTAATGCACATAATTCAAGAGAGAAGGTTGTCCACCAAGATGTCCTTATGTTATTGTTCATGGGATATATCAGTGGTCATAACTCATGGCTGCATGATCATGAAGCTAGGAGCATCTTATCTATTGAAGAGTTCGTTGATGGATTTATTAAACATTTTCAAGTACACCCTGGATTAAGCATCCAAGAGGAAGCCTTCATCGAGCATCATCAAGACATTAAGAGTCTAGGTAATGAGCAAGAATATGAGTCCTCCTTGGGTCCACATGATGAAAATGATGATTTTGAGGACACATGTGATGGGAAGGATGAATTTATGTAAAGTGAAATTGAGACCAACCCTAATTTTCTCAAGGATATTACTCTTGATGAATCCTCTTTTGAAAACCTTGAGAGAGATGATCCCATTAGCCCCTTGAAAGTTGGAATTGAATATTATTTCCACAGTGAAAAGGAGAAATGGGAAATTAGGGGTCCTCAATTTGATTGTGCTCCCATTTACGACAACGACAAGGAGGACGAGGATGATATTGGTCTTCCCTTCCCCTCATGCACTATTTATGATGACATATCCATTGATAACCTTGGGAAGGAGAATATTCATTTTCATTTACATAAAGATGGGAAATTGGAAGTGATCAATTTTACTTTTAGGATAGACCCAATCTTTGTACTAAGGAAATTGATAAGGCTCCTGCTTCTCCTGAGTACGTTTCTATGTTCAAATCAATTGAGCCTTTAGATTATGACTTTGGGTAAGCACAACCCATTGAATATAATATTTCTTTCTCCCTTTTTCCTATTGGTCATCATCTTGATTCTTCATAAGGTGATTCCCTCACCTTTGGTCATATGATCTCAAGTAATTATGAGCCCTTCCCCCCTCCCAAGTATAGTGTCAAGGAGAATCCCTTCATTGATTATACTTTTCCTCCTTGAATGCACCCTTAGGGTTTTGATCACCCCATAGTCTCCCCTATCTAGTGTAATCATTATGTGCAAACTAATTGTGTTTATCCATCTCGTCGGCCTCCATTCTCCCACTAATCATAACCCAATGAAGGCCATAAGCATTGACACAAATAATAAGGATAATGGTGGATGTGATATGCCAAAGGTTGTCATCCATCAAAATTTTATGAGCTTGGTTGTTGACATCTCTATATTTTGGTTGTAAGAGAAGATCTCATGGACTAGATTACATCCTTTCTTGACCTCTTCTCGCATAATCATCTATGTGTAGGCATCATACTTTCCCACCTTCCACCCACAACATCCTCCATGTGTTTGGGTTTGCATTCACTTTGGAATTTGTTGCATGAGTAGTCATATAGGAAGACATATTTATATTGACTTGATGATATGTTGGTTGCACTGACTTTATGATCACACTTAGTATTGGGCTTACTACATGCATGTTATGATATGATGCATTGCATGCTCATTTTCTCATTAGAAATAACATCATATGACATTTCTCATGATAGATAGATGCATACTTGCATATTTTATTTTCTGTTGATTTTATGGCTTGACATATATCATGTGTGATCATGAGAAGCCGTGAAAGAATTCTACCTCATGTTTTTCCATCTATTATATGTGTAGGTGGAAGGTCTACGGTAACCAAATGATAGTTGGAGTTCTCGTGACCTCTTGTTCGAGTAACTTCACCCACTTCTTCGACAGATTACGTCTCAGTTGGAGCCAGATGTTACCCACCATTCTGTGGGTGATATCCTTAGGAGAATTTTTTTTCTCCAATATGATCCTCAGCCAACAGCCAAAAACCCCTTGCAACCACTAGCTAGCTCATTCTGCCATTTCTCCTCCTCCTAAGCTAACCATATGGTCCCTCACCCATCTTCCATGATCATATGTTTGAAGGTGGGCCTCCCGAACCTAAAGGTATGCCTTGTCATTTGGTAGTTAAGTATTGTAGTTTTCTTATCATGGACACTTCTAGGCATGGATTAATGGGGGAATTCAATGGAAAGAATGGGTTAGGTATGTGTCCTTGTCCCTTAGACCCCTTTAGGATATTAACCTTGCATTTTAGTCCTGTGGGATCTATTTTACTGACCATTTAGCTTTAGGGATGGTATTTCATGGGAAAAACCGATTTTGGTTGCATGGTACACTCCCTTATCCGCTTATATTACCCTCTTTCCACTCGTTATCACCCCATTCATCATTTCGACCACCTAGGTCCACATTCCCGCACTAGGTCCACATAAGGTTAACTCGCCCCTTCCCCTAGCCCACACCTTGGGTCAGGCTTGGAATGACGTCTCGGAGGTTGATGTAACTAAAAGGAAAGATAAAATCATATTTGACCACATTCAACAAGATAATGTACCACAAAATGCAAAAAATGGTTGGGACAAACACATTTAGCATGTGGGAAAAAACCAATACATGAGCTCTATCCCATCATTATGGCCACCACCCTCGTTCCAATGGGTTCTATGAGACTCCTTCATCATATAGGAACCCATGATTGTCCCGACCCCTATTGGGCAACGAACCGCCTTACCTTAAAAGGGGGTATTCACTGCTGTATCTTATGCATCATGCTCTTACCCCTTGAGCTCCGAGCAGTTAACCAAAGGAAAAACATAAAAATGCAAAAGACATATAAAGAAGGGTGGAAAAATCAAGGTCAAGGCACCTCATGTACCACAATTGCTCCCTCCTATACACTATAAACCCAAGTGTGGGCTTCCTTTTTATTAGCTACCCTTGTACCCCAGAATGTGGCCTAGGGCTGCCCTTTCTCATTCCCCACTTCATTCACCTGTCTGTCACATGCCACCACCTTTTGAAGGTTTTACCTTGAACATATTACTTCCTTTAGAAGTAGAAACCACCTAATATGATACTTGGTTAACCCCATTTGGGGTTTAGGAGACATTAGCACATCTTGAAACCCATTATGGAAGGGCAAACCATAATGAAGTCCCCACCTGTGGTTTAGGATTGGTAAGTTCATTTACTCGATTTCTCTAATGACTTTTTGTACTGGAAGGTTAGGGGACGGATTAGATCTTATGTAGGATTGCAAATGGTCTCCATCTCGGGTTTGGTCTCCCTATACGAGGTCCTAATCCTCCAAAGAGCTACATTGGCACATGTAGGCTATGTGTTGAGAGCCATGGGACTCCATAACAATAGAAAACACTCCATGGATCCTCGAGGATGATCATAGATGCTCAAGATATTCCCATTGGACGAGGATGATGCACTTGGTTCACCTTTTCCCAGCTGGCCCCAGGGATGTACCATGCACTTGACAGCTGAACCAGGACTTGTAGGATGATGTGGCATCCCCTACACCATTTTCATAGTCCTTACAAATGATTTACATGCATCCTCGACTCATTTGGAGACCCATGATGTTATTATTGTGCCCACACACCCATTGATAGCACCACAGATTTATTGCTTGGAGAACAAGGGACCAACCCCACAGATGAATGGGAGACTTATTCCACGCTGAATGTTGGGTGGGATATCCTATTTTGTGTTTATTTGTTGTTTATGGTTAAGGAAATTTACAAAGGCAATGACTAAGGCTTTGGAAAGGCAAAATGACATTTTTTCACAATTATTTATGAAAATAATGGAAATTAGGAGAAAAATGAGGTGAAAGGTCACATGTTGCATGTGAGGAGGAAAATGAAGGAAAATAATGGAAAATGAAGAAAATAGAGGCCTCATTCATAAAAAGGCTTCTGAGGATCAGTTGGCAACCTTTTGTTAGTTTAGCTTTGGAGCTCTTTCATTATTCTCTCTCTCTCATACTCTTGGACACTTTGTTAATTTTAGGTATGTTCTATGCTAGAGAAATTTATTTTAATTTTCCAATATCTTTTCCAGATTAGCAATCACATCAACATTAAATTAAACTGCAGATAGAACATAAATATAAATCACAGAAGACAAGCCAAGACAAGAGGGCACAAGACGTGGCGTAAGCCAGGAACAAACCCCACAATGTGGGGAAACCCTTGATCAATTCTTCTTTTATGTTCTTCAAAGTTCAGCAGAGAAAGAGAGAGAGATAATACATTTACAATAGAAGTCAACATTTTGACTTTTGATATCTGCATGAGATCAATTGAAGACATATTGCTTCAACTGATTCTCCAACGTGACTTCTTCACCTATCATATTGTTGCATCTTGTCCACTTGCTTCATCTCTACATCAGTCTTAATGTGATGGAGCCTCCTTGCTCGTCGACTTACCATATCCCAGATAATGTAGTATCTGATGTCTATTTACTATAGCAATCATCAAATACGAGATTCCTCAATAATCAAATCCCACCTCTGGTTGTCACAGAGAATCACAGTGGTATTCATTATGTGTACAGACAGCTCATTGAAGAACTTCCTCAACCAGGCAGCTTCATACGAGATCATACTCGTAGATATGTATCCAGTCTCAGTGGTGCTTGTACCAACCAACTTCTGCTTCGTGCTCATCCATGATATCAAAGTAGAATCCAAAGAGAAACGTCACTAAGAAGTGCTCTAGTGATCCTCCACACTGCGTGCCCAGTCAGCATTCGAATAATCATGTAGTTTCATATTTCCGGTAGTGTATCTCAATCCATGAGATATTGTGCCCTGAAGACATCTCATAAGATTCTTGGCACCAACCCAGTGAGGCTAAACCAAATATGAGCTCACCATGCTAACTGCAAAACATATGTCTGAATGGAGGTTCACCAAGAACATTAATGCGAATGAGTTTATGAAACTCAAAGGCATTTCCCAAATCTAGTTTGACATCACTACCATATAACTTCCGAAAGTTAAGATCCTTGAGGCAGTCACAGACTCACAATTTATCTTTCCACATTCGAAATCCAACTCCCTCTGTCTTTCACAAATAAGAGGGTCTCATAGGTGCCAGTATGAGAGGTCTATCATCCACAAACTTCAGGTAATGGTTTGGATCGGTTTCACTCCTAGTGAATCTCTGCTTCATCCGATAGCTGTGAATCCTCTCATACTACGCCCAGGGTGTTTTGCTTCAAGCCATATAGGGCTTTCTTCCACCTGCATACGTGAGATTCCTGATCATCAATCTCAAACCCCTCAGGTTGTTCCAAACCTGTGGACTTGCTACATGAGGGGAATGGTCCCCTTGAAACATTTTCGTTCGGTACATTTCAGACATGTGCTTTCATGCTCTTTTTGAATTTAGGCATCCTTGCGACCATCTGAATCATAGACCTCCGGTGCTATGTGTCAATGGACATGGTCCCCAGTGGACTTCCTGCAACTTGATACAACCCTGAACTCAAAAACATCTTTAAAAATTCTATTTTCAAACACGTACCTTTCCATCGATGAGTGCCACCCTGAAACCTTTGACTTCCATTGCTGAAATGGACACCAGGTTCTTCTTGTGATCAGGGAGATAAAAAATATTTTTGTAAATGAATTGAGTTAACCTCATTGAATTGAGGGATAACATTCCCTGCACCCTTTCCGAGATAGGTGGCATTGGCTCCAAGTATAATGCCACGATTGTTTCCATCTCTACCAAATTATAAAGTGCACCCTTCTATCCGATGAAGTGCCTTGAAGCACTACAATCAATAAGCCAGATTCCCAAAGAATCTGAAGGAGAGGGCCAATACAATATAACGCTTCTTTATCTTATCAAAAACAACATTTGATTCTTCATACCCGGGGTTCGTTACTTTCTCTGAAGAGTCGGTTGTGTCTTTGATGACCTGCATTACTTATCATTCCTTTGATCATTGAAGATGTCCCTATTGTTATCATTATCAAGTGATGTGTCCCTTCCATTCGGACACTCCTTCACATAATGGCCGAACTACTTATCTGCCTTTCCTTCCACCCTGAGATTCGGTCTTCCAATGAAGTGATCTTTAGGTATGCCATATTCTGTTGTGTCATTCTGATGATATTATCTGCTTTGAATTCACTCTTAGTGAATGAGAAGAGGGATGATGATCCCATTGATCCTTTTGTCTTGTCCCAACTGTCTTTGGTGATTTCTCTTTCACTCTTTCTTGGGCATTGTCTTCACCTCAACTTCGATACCATGTTAATTTTAGGTATGTTTTATGCCTGAGGAATTTATTAAAATTTTCCAATATCTTTTCCAGATTATCAATCACATCATCATTAAAGTAAACTACAGATAGAACATAAATATAAATCACAAAAGACAAGCCAAGACAAGAGGACACAAGACATGGTGCAAGCCAGGGACAAACCCCACAATGTGGGGAAACCCTTGATCAATTCTTCTTTTATGTTCTTCAAACTTCAGCAGAGAAAGAGAGAGATAGTACATTTACAATAGAAGTCAACATTTTGACTTTTGATATTTGCATGAGATCAGTTGAAGACATATTTCTTCAACTGATTCTCCAAGGTGACTCCTTCACATATCATAGTGCTGCATCTTGTCCACTTGTTGCACCTCTACATACTGAACCATGCTGCACTAATCATGATCATGTTATGCACTTCATGTTGCTTCCCCTGTCACTGATTTTCTCCAATCATTGAGCTGTTCTTCAACCAGGATCTGTGCCCAGTGTTGTACTCATGGTTGATCTGCCCTTAATGCCTGCTACCAGTCACTTGCTGTTAAGTTATGCAACAATAAGTATATCAGCCTTAGCTGCTTGCTATGGCTTGCAACTTAGCAAAGCAGCTAGGCTATAGTTCCACCTTCCAGCAGACCTGAATTATCATGCTGTCACCTACAACAATCCAAGTTTATATCAATTAGATGATTGCAATGGATAGGACTTCTTAGACTGCGGATTAGGGGTACGTATGAAGCTGCCTTGGACATCTCAACAAGTCTGATACTATGCTCCTTTAACTTAGTCCTCTAACCTTATACTGTCACAAAAGAGATGCCCAAACCATGCCACTTTCACGCTGACATCTTGTTGTGATTAGGGCACATTAGATCCACCCTTAACTGCGGATTTGGACCACTTAGTTGACAACGAGTAGTAACACCTAAATGAGGCTAGCTTTGACTGTGTATAGCAACCTCTATTTGGCTGCGACTAGCTGCATATAGGAGCATATCTGAACGGTGGATCAAGGGCTCCTTATTACTATGTGTAGGTCTTCTAAATCACCTTCATATCAATGTCTAAGACTTCCTTTAGACCTGCGGCTAGAGTACCTTTGGACAACAACTAGGGCTTCTCTTTCAGCTGTATAATAGACCTTTTTACTGCGGCTAAGTCTCCTCCTTATTGCGGATGCATAATCTTTAGGTGACTGTGTTTCCTTCTCCTTTAGGACTGCTTCTTGTAGCCTTCTAGGACAACAGATATAAGGTCTCTATGTACAACATATAAGGTCTCCTCATGAACAATGTATAAGTAATTGACTGCGTTGGATCAACTAGGGCATCATCTGCAGCTAGACCAACGTATTCTTTTGTGTCTCTCCTTCACCAAAAAACCAGGACGTGGAGAGGAGGAGATCACATGAAGAATTTGTGTGTAAATGACTTCAAATCCTCTTTTATTTATACTCAAATGTAGATGATGAATAGACATGTCTATTGGCCTTCTAAGCCTACTCAAGTTGCTGGCCCACTTGAAAATTTATTTTATAACATAAATAAATTCATAACTTCATAAATACTTATCGAAATTGGATGATCTTTAGATCAATCATACATCTCTCGATGAGAGGGATCCAATAAAAATATCAGCTGCCATAAATAAGATGACCCACATGGAGTTTGGCCCTAGTTGCCAATTTTAAGACACTTAGAGTTTTCTTGGAGCACTTGGCATTGGACCAAGAAAGACAAATAAGGCAAGAGGAAGCAAATATCAAGTAGGGAAAGAAAGGATCAAGCAGCTACAACAAGATTCATTGCAGGTATCGACTTGCATGTGTATTTTTCTTGCTAGATGTGGCATGCATGGGATTGCATGTGTTTCTTTTCTACCATGGCATGGGTTTTTCTAGGTGTGATAATATTTTCAAAGTAACCTTTCCATTTCCTGATAGCTTTGATGAGATGGGTTCTCTCATGCGGTTTACATGGATGGCTGGATTGGATTTGGAGTTGAGTGGGGTGGATCTCCAAATTGACAAACACATGGGGGTAGTGGTCCCTGAACCAGACTGAGGATGCATGAAGCCACTGATCTAGAACCCCTGAACCAGATTGTGAGTTGCGGTAAAATCGGATTGTGTGCCTAGGAATCCTTGCCGGTGAATGGCGGGATATATGATAAAGCCAAGAGGTGTATTTTCTCTTCGTTGGGCCTAGTGGTTTCGGGATGGAATGCATGGTAAATCCTAGAGAGTATGTCTTGGTGTAGGGCCCAGTGATCCTTGGATCAGACCGCAGATGCATGATAAAGCCTGAGAGACTAGGAGGCACTCAAATTCCTCATGATGTAGGTGGAGAACTCCAGTGGAATCCACATTGATTGGTGTTTTTGATGTGTTCTATGAGTCCCACATTCATGCTTGGAATATGGCACGAGGGTGAATGGATGAAGAGAGACTTGGCTAAGCCAATCTATGGCCGGGTGGAACGTGGTAATCCCATCTCTCGCTGATTCATTGCATTGATTAATCAAAAATTAATTCCTTTGATTTTCATGTGTAAATGTACTAGTGTATATATGGATTTTGATGGCTGATATGTTTATTGTAATTATGTTCCTATTATGCGGGTTATATGTACATTTTATGGCAGCAACTATGTTTGACTCTCAGCATGTTTTTACTTGTATTTGATTGGATATTGTATCTATGACCTAATAAGTGATAAGACATCAAATGACATGAGGAAACAATGGTTCATGGCGATTATCAAATAAGTAAGAGATCCCTCCACTTAATTCTGTTGGTTACCCTTGTAGGTTACATGCTGACAATATGT
Organism: Pinus taeda; assembly: GCA_000404065.3. Taxonomy (NCBI): domain Eukaryota; kingdom Viridiplantae; phylum Streptophyta; class Pinopsida; order Pinales; family Pinaceae; genus Pinus; species Pinus taeda. The sequence goes on from APFE030182160.1 coordinate 47,411, forward strand.
TTGATGAAATGCCTGTCATGGCTAGTAGGGGTCCGGTGAAGGCCTTATTGAGTTCATTGCTTTTAATTCATCATTTCCCTGTACTTTACTTAATTATGAGCTGTCATTCCATTCTTGGCAGTGGCCTCGGTTCTGGGCCTGAAAAATTGGCTTAAATCCCGAGGTCGCTGGAACAGAACTGGCAAGTTTGGACCACCGTTGTTGGCATGTAGACCTATGAGAGTGAATTTAGGTCTCTTATCGCTCCCTTTCCCATAGCATGAGAGCGACCGAGCCTTAAATTTTCTAGAACAATAGTGGGACCTAGGGACAGGTTGTCTGAGTGGCTGACTTGTCTCTTGAAGGTTATATTAATGGTGTTGGATGACTGTATGTGATGTTCCGTTGATTCCACTTCCTTGTGGCTGACTTGTCTCTTGAAGGTTATATTAATGGTGTTGGATGACTGTATGTGATGTTCCATTGATTCCACTTCCTTAAGGTCACATAGGAGGTCTAATTTTATCATAGTAGCCTCTCGTCTCATGTCTACCCCCGTTGGCATGGTTACTTATGTGGATGTGGGAGGAGGGTGTTACAGAGTGGTATCAAAGCTTGGTTCATCTCTCAGAATGAATGGGTTGAATGTGTTAGCCATGCATGCATCCCACTTGCATGTGTGTCTATTACACTTATATACTTGTTGCATTTTCTTGATGATGGATTAGGGTTGTAGTATGGTTATCATGGAGAAATTGATGTTGATTTCGAGATATGTATTTATCATGAGTATGTGATTGGCTATATATGGTTATTGGTCACTTACATGTTGATTTTATATGGCCTACTTACATCCTTGTATGTTAGGTTACATTTTGATATTTAATTACATGTATCAGTCTTGTAGGTTGATTACAAGAACTAATAGATTACGTTTGAATACATGCGGTTATGCGTATTTGTAGTTGGTTAGGCCTTGCTTATGCATATTGTCAGTTGCATGTAGCAATTTGTATAATGGAGTAATGGTTGTTGTCATGTATGAGGTCATAGCATGCACTGTTGATATGGCATTGCATTGATGGTTGGATCCTAGGTAGAGTTATGTTTATGTGTTGATACATTTACTTGAGAATGTCTATACACTATTATGATTATGTTGCACATGTATCACGCTGATTTGGTGATCTTGCAAACAAGGTATATTCCTTGATCTATAATAAGGTACATTGGTTATTGTGATTTGGTTTATCTGACATATTATGCATTGCAGGAAGAAAGAGATCAAATGGCTAGTAAGGTGGTAGAGTACATAGAATCTCTCTATGCATCAGATGAGAAACGTGGTGTGGGGCATACTTCTGATTTGGCCAACACATTGAGAAGCTTGAAGGAAGAGATAAGGAGTTGTAAGGCAGATAATGAGCGGATCATACAGGCACAAGAGAAGAAAGCAGAGGTCAATGCTACACTTCTTCAGAGTTTATCAAAACTGCATCGACAAGGGCCGCTTTGAATCAACCATGCACATGAGGATGGAACTAGTGGAGCATATGGCAGCAGATCTCCCGGTAGACACAGGTTGATAGATCTGACACAATGAGAGATGGTAGGTTGTTGTACACTCCAGAAAGGAGGAGCGATGAGTACAAGTATTATTCTAGTTCTGGTTCTGATAGACATCATGATCATCATCGCTATCATCCTTACAAGAGGAATGATAGGGGGTACTTGATGGATGAATTCAAGAAAGCAAAACCACCTACTTTTGATGGAGATGTGAAGAAGCCAGAAGATGTAGAGGCTTGGATTCTTAGTATGAACAAACTCTTTGAGTTGCATGAGTACACAGATAACATGAAGGCCCGAATAACTATCTTCAGCTTGAAAGGTAAAGCAGACATTTGGTGGGAAGATATTAAGCGAGTTAGAGACATTAGGAAAAATGACTTGAGTTGGCAGGAATTCAAGAGGCCTTTGAAGAAGAAGTACTTGTCAGAAAGGTACTACAACAACAAGGCTAAATAATTATGTGAATTAATGATGGGATGAATGACATATGAAGAGTATACAACCAAGTTTCTTGAGCTATTGAGGTATGTACCTGTTGTGGTAAAAACACAACCCCCCATTTTTGACCTGTTCGACTCAAATAATGGGGACCCTTTCTATAAAAATTTTGGCTAAGCACCCTTTTTGGATTCTTATTTAGTTAATTGTCTTACGCTTTCGTTAATTTTTAGTTTTCTTTGGATTCTTGTTTTGATTTCTTTGTTAGAATCAATTTTTTATAAGTTTCACATTGACGCTTGTTTCGCCTCATTTGGTCAACTGGTTTGAAAATGGCACTCCTTTGAAATCTCATCATTTATCTAGCCTGGGTTAAAAATGTATAAAATGTACAATATTGCATTTTGTAAATAAATTAGTCAATAAGGCATTCATTTTAAATATTAACCCGTAGCAAGTTTTTACTAACATCTTTCATTTTTAGTCATGCAGCCAAATTATTAATTATCGAGGTTTTAAGAAATTCACTCCAATTTTCTAATCAAATCTTAATCTCGAAAAATCTAAACATTCAAGTGGCTGCAGTTTATTTGTCATTTATTTTCCAAATAACTATAGTTTAAAAACTCAAATTCATAAAAATAAAATAAAAATAAAAATATATATCGCATCGGGAGTTTATGCGATATCGGGTCGGCAGTTTTATTCGCAACATGTTATAAATAACCCCGATACACCTCCACGCCGATATGCCGATAACCATGATTCCCCCCGATGCGATGTGCCGATGGCTTCATAACTCAAAGTGGCATTAAACGTCTTATCGCATCGGGGCTTATATGCAAAACAAAGTTTATCACCCCGATCCGATTTACCGATGCGATATATATCGGGTCGGAAGTGTTATTCGCAACCCATTTTTTGAATCCCCGATATCTCCACCTTCCCGATTTGCCGATGCATTCAAAGTCATAAAACCAATACATTCATCCTCCCGAAGTACCGATAACCGACAAAGCATAAATCGTGGGGGTTAAAGCCAAAACGTGTTGTATTAGTTTCAAAGGTATTTTTATATATCGCATCGGGCATAAGCATGATATCGCATCGGGCTTCAAAACATCACATTTCGCATGTACCCCCGATATCCCCTTCCTCCCGATATGCCGATGCGAAAAGGCATAAGGGGCATGCCATAACTCCATTTCATAATTTTAAAAAGCGACTTATTTAATGACATGTGAGTAATACGAATGAGTGGAGTTAAAACGTAAGGATAATATGGTTATTGTTAACATATTAGTTATGGTAATATATGAGTGTAGGTTAGTATAGTTTATATATTAGTTAATATATACGCTGAAGGTTAATGTAAGTTATATATTAGTTTAAATATGTGAGGAGTAGGGTTAGTTAATATATAGTATATTAGTTTATATTAATATGTAATATATGATATATTATGTTATTTTAAATAATATGCAATATGTAATATATTATATTATTTAAATTAATATATATTATTTAATTAATAGTTCAGATTAATTAATTTATAACATTTAATTAATTAATTTAATTTAGATTTAAATATTATTTAGAATTAGTTTTTAATTAGATTCAATTGGTTTATAAATAGTTAATTAGATATTCGTTACTTAGTTTATGATTAGCAATTAAATTAGAATTAATTAGGGTCTAATTTAGGATTTAATTTTTAATTCAAATTCTGATT
>APFE030182165.1:3090-22135 GCA_000404065.3 Pinus taeda
GACATATTGCAGCAGGTGGTTTTCACCCACATTGGGTTTCCACCTTATATCTGGTGTTCTTTGATGTGACTGTCTGTTTTTCTTGCTCATTATTTTATGGTACTGATATGCAAAAATAATTCAGTGTAAATAAGGAAGATTTGTTAAAAGAACTAGATAATACTGATTCACCCCCCCTCTTAGTATTATTTTCAACATATGTGAATGGGCGTGGGGTCTTGCGACGTCCACCTCCATCCAAGCACAGGAAATTCAGATTTAAAACACAAGATGTCTAGCATATAAGCGCTATAGTAGAATGGCGGAATAAGCCTTTCAGTGATGCGGGATTTGGTTCTAAAATCAAGAACTGTTGTTGCTAACTTATCGGACAATATAGTTGCCCAATCCATTATTTCACCATTACATGCCGCTTCCATCAAGGGAACCATTTCTATAGTAAAATTAGTGGAATCATGTAACCCCCACAACCTACACATCATTATCCCAGCATAGGAATAAGGAGAGCATAGAGAATCAACCGAGTACTTACCCGAAGATTCATGCTTGTGTTTTGTCGGATTCAGTCTCGTTCTCATCTCGGAATTTCTCCAGAAATGTCGTGTTGTACTTCTTCTCTGGCACAGGTAAATGATACATTTGCCTCAAATCCTCAACTTGAAATGAACCGAAAATTCTCCCATCTCTAGTGCTGAAGGTTCTGCCTGTGATTGGGATTTCCTGAATTCCCCATCTCACCACATCTGTATATGGGAGAATTTGTTCCCAAGCTACTATCCGATGAAGAAAAGAGTTGGCTAAGTCCTTTAGATTAGCATCAGATTTCCGAGTGTTATCTACCAAGGCTTGTACTGCTGTCATCATTGGTCCTTCGGCTTCAATCAAATTATAGGTACCTTGCCAAGTAGTTTTGGCGAGTCCTAGGCATGTAGTATCCGATATCAATCCCTTCTTTTTAGTTCCTAGATCAGCGATGGGCTGTCCTGTGGCCGGCGAAGCGGAAGCGATTACAGTTTTCTTAGACTTTTTCCCCATTTTGCTTGAATTTGTTACTTCGGAAGAGTTCTGCGCAGGAGTGAAAAATGAACGTAATACAGAAAATTGATAGCACAAATCGAATATGAGTGAGATATATATCGATAAATGCATGGTGAATGATTAACTTAAGGTGGTTGCGGATACAATCTATGAGAAGATTTCTAGGCTTAATGTTTCATTAAATGGTCGTTAAGACCTGTCAATCCTTTAAATGCTCATCATATCGATTATTGGCCGAATGATTTGTTTAAGCGTGCCTTAGATGTTTTGGTAGTTGAGCGCGGATGAATGGCTATTTGGAAGATAAGGCTTTTAATACGAATTAATCGTAATAAACCCGCTTTAAGATTTTCTTTGAAATTCGCGCTTTTGGCCTTATCGCAATCGGGCATCGGGGAAATCTTAATTTGTTAGATTGGTTGCATTTGGAATCCCCGATCGCCGATAGCGATATCGCATCGCGTCAGGAGTATTGACTGGGGCACTTTAAAAGCATGCATAGTAAATCGCTGATCGCCGATAGCGATATCGCATCACATCGGAGCGAAAAGGAATTTTATTGTGCCAACTTATTATTGTCGATATCCGATAGCCTATTTCGCATCGGAGAAAACCAATGGGTCTTTAAGTTGTGCTTCCTTTGTCATTGTGATATGCGATCTTGCGATCGCTTTATCGCAATGATAAAAGATTAATCATATATGTATATAAGACCTTAAATTGGTTTATCAAAAAGGTTTTGTAATGTTTTTATTTTGTTTTCAGACCTTTTTGAGTAACACTAAGTTGATACCAATTAAAATTAAAAAGGGACCCATTTCACATTATAGTTTTGGGATAATAATGATATGAAATGGGGGGTTGTTGTAGAGCACAACACAACCCTATCTTGACATGCTATATATGCAAGGCTAGGGCCATCGTCAAAGATGTCAAACCATTTGAAAGGATTTCCTATTTGACTGTCGAGTAGATTCTCAAGCTAAGGCATCATAAGAGGTTAAGAAGGGAGAGAGAGAAGGAACCTGGAGGGGTAAGGGAAGGCCGATACAACCAACCGTTATAATCACTCTTTCTACATCAATATAGAACTGTAATTGTGTTGTCCACTCTGTGATGTTGGTAGTATAACTTGTTTATCTGTTTATGCAACATTATTAGCATGTGTGACTTAGATATACGCAACTAGATATCTTTATATGCTCATGCATTATCAAGGTTTTATGTTGTGATATTACAATTGTCTTTTCTATGTGCAAGTTTTGATCTGGAGCTGGCTCAGGGGTCTTCTACCTAGCTACATTGCGCTCTCCAGCAACACCACAATAATACTTGAGGTAATAATACCTTCTTGATTTGATATTCATTTGTTAAGCATAGATATGCATGCATCTTTGTGACAATTGTAGCTAATCTGACTGTCTGCCAAGGATCCTGGGAAGATCCTTGAGGGTTTCTACATCACCAAACACCCATGCATTAATCCCTATAGCAGATATCATTTGTCTTTAGATGGTGATATTCGAAATTATGCCATTTTAAAAATTAAGTATGAGTCTTCATACACTAGATATGGTTAGTGAAAAAAACATAAGAGTTAGTCCATTAAGGAATCTTCTAGGATTTTGGGGGTAATAATTACACCCTAAACCACCAAAAATGACCTCTCAATGGAATTATTTTCCTATAAATAGGTATATAGGTAGCATTAACATTTATTAGCACTAGGTATGGGTCTTGGAGCCCTAAACATGGTTATGGTAGGAAACATGAACCTTATTCCTTAAAGGAATATTTTATCCATCTATGGTCAAGAAATATTCCTTGAACAACCACACATGGCCTCTTAATGATATCTCAGCTTGTGGTTCAAGATGTTGATTCCACTAAGTGGTTTTGAGTAGTAACTATGTGTTTCAGGATCTTCGAAATGAACATTAAGTATGAACGTTTGGACTCTAGACATGGCTATGCAATCAAACCCGAGATATATGTTACAAAGGAAGCTTCTAGGATTATGGGGCCAAGACTAACACCTTGAGCCACCACAAATGACCTCTTATGGGCACCCTTTTCCTTTAACTAAGTATATAGGTACCATTAAAAAATTAATAACTAGGTATGGAATTGGGGCCTTGGACATTACAATAGGAATGTGCATGTGCTTTAGAACATGTGTGTGCTCCTTATTAGGGACACGTGCACATTCCAAACATCATGTGCACTTTTTCTTAGAGATAGACACACATTCTAAATTGCATGCATTCTTTTACTCATGAATTTGCATGTGTTCTAAAGTGCATGCATGCTACTACTGAAGAGAACCCCATACATTTCTAAAAAATATGGGTTAACTAGTGTAAATGGAAGTTAAAGAATAACCAAGGCTATAGGAATAGGAGCAAATGTTTTTTTCTAAGAACATGTGCACATTTCAAAGAATGCATGTGCATTCATGCACATCCCATTGCTAGTTTTTTAAACATCAAAAATTTGTGTGAGCACCCTCTAGTACTTGCAAATAACGTAGTTTTATAATATAGTTTGACTTAGATATTTTCCTATTTTCAAACCCCATATCATCTCAATTATTCCAAGCTTCAAAATTTCTCTTCATAGCTCCTAATTTTCCTCCTTGGAAGCTAAGTGAAGGGCACCTTGGAGTATTGTAGCAATGGGCTCTTCATCAATTTATTATTCTTCTTAATATAAGTATTCAAAGAAGAGGTGGGTTGACACTTTATAATATATTCAACATTATTTTTCTAAAGTTTCCCCTTAACTTTCTTTTAAGAAAAATAAGTGTTGTCATCCCCTCGTTTTAGCCATAAGCTTCATAATTTCATGTTTCATTTTTTTTCTTCCTTTCAATTATCCTAATGTTGTTTTATGTATAATTATTTTTTTTAGATTTTGCTAGGTCACCTATCTTGACTTTATAATAGAATAGAGTAATTAGGTGGGATTGAGTGTCCATATTTCCAACATATAGGTTTAAAGGAGGACTTAGCCCAAGAATTTAAGTTGAATTTAACCATTCTGAGTTTTGATTTCCAAACAAAAAATTGGTGATCTTAGAGAAAGTTTTGTACAGACCTATTTAATAATATATATACATAGCCCTGAGAGTTAGCTCAACTGGTCAAGTTCCCATCGCTAACACACCTTGATAATGGGAGGTCATGCAGAAAAGTATCCTCAATTCCCTTTGGGTTACACTATACTAATACACCAGATGGATGTGATCCCTTCAAATGGATCTGCCTAGATATTTCCCTAGTATATATATTATATATAATATAATATATATATATAATATATATATATAAATTATTATAGCCTGTATATAATATATTATAATATATATTTATATATTAATAATTAATAATATAACTATCTATATAATATTCAATCAATAAGATATTATATACCAATAACCTCACCTTATATATTATTCAATAATAGTCCTCAAAATTTAGTTAGAGGAAATATCTCAGCCCTATTAACGACTAAAATAGAAGGAAAATTAGGGCCATATTCTTCAAGTGATTAAAAATATAAGGATATGGGTTTGTAATCTGAAATATGAAATGAGATAAGATGAGATGAGATTAGATTTCTAATAGGATGTCATTATGAAGAAAGAAATCAAGACTTGTAGTTATATGAATTGGACATACTCTTTATGGGATACCCATTTCATTAGCTCGAATTTTGTGATGTAATTAAGAAAATAATGATGCTGGGGTTCCAACCTTAGTGCTATGATGTCAAATCCTATTATATGATGAAATGTTAATTTTTATTAATAAAAATGCTAGAGATGAAGAAATGGAACAGCCTTCAGGTTATGATGCCTTGGGGAGGGGGGAAACTATTGGGTGTGGAGCTTGATTAACTTCTTGATTTATGTATCTTGTTTCAGTTGTGTTTGGATATCAATCCCTAATGGGGGTGTCGATGGGCTTTTCCCATCATTAGTGTTGTCGGGGGGGTGTAAGGGGGGCTTAGATAAAAATTGGCTTGTAAAATATTGTAATTTCATAGCCAATTTGGGTCATTCATTAGGTGGAAGATCTAATAGTTGAAGTCATATTAATTTAAGGTTTTTCCCTAGAAGAGAGGATATTTTTTGAGAGTGAAGATGAAGTTACAAAATATTTGTTGTAGGATGTATCCCTTCAGTTTGCTAGATAATATAAAGGCAAGGACTGGTTGTTTCTCCATGGACATAGCCCCAATTGAGTAAACCACAGATATTTGTGTCTCCCTTTTTTTGTGATTTTTCATGTGTTTTTTCTCCCACAATATTTTATGCGCTCCAGTGTTATGTTATTTAAGTTCTTACAGAAACTTGACCTAAGAGGAAAACTATACCTTGTGTGGATATTTCCCTTTGATGTGATGGTTATTCTTGGTCGTGGGGACTGATTATCTTCTTGATTCGAAGGTCTTGTTTCAGTTGTGTTTGGATATCAATCCCTAATGGGGGGTGTGTATGGGCTTTCCCCACCACTAGTGCCACCACGAGGGTCTAGGGGGGGGCTAGATAAAAATTTCCTTGTAAAATATTGTAATTTCGTAGACAATTTGGGTCATTCATTAGGCAGAATATCTAATAATTGAAGTTATGTTAATTTAAGGTTTTTTTCCCTAGAAGAGAGGAGTTTGTGTGAGAGTGAAGAGGAATTTACAAAATATATTTTTTAGGTTGTATCCCTTCATTTTGCTGCATAATATAAAGGCAAGAATTGGTTGTTTCTCCGTGGACATAGTCCCAATTGAGTGAATCACATATATTTGTGTCTCTCTTGTTTTATGATTTTTTATATGTTTTTGTTTCTGCAATATTTTATGTGTTCCATTGTTATGTCATTTAATTTCTAACAGAAACTTGACCTAAGAGGAAAAATATACCTTGTGTGAATATTTTCCTTTGATGTGATGGTTATTCTTCCAAAGAAGCTAAAGGTTTGGGAAGATGAAGAATCAAGGTGTGATTATAACAAAAAAGAGAGGGAGAAGCAATCAAGGGGTTCTTATTCTTCTTGGTTATTAAGCTTCTAATTTTTCTTTTTTCTATTAATCTCTCATACATCTCTCCTTCTCACTCAGAAATTTGAATCAGGATGAGAATTAGTGACAACATGTGTGACTGGAAATTCATGTGTTACATGTCTTTTTCTTTGTATTAGATGGCTCTAAGGACTAGGAATGGTCTTGGCTGTGTGTGGCACATAGAACCCTAAAGAGGTAAGGGTCAAGGGATTTTATATTTCACAGAAGGACTCTATCGAATGGAAAATCAATGAATTTGCTTATGTGCGTGAAGGAGAATGTCCTTCACTTCTAGTGTTAAAATCTAGTTTGAATATGAGTGTGTGAAATACCCCTCAGTTAAGTTCTCCTATGTTAAAATATAGTTTTAATATGAGTTTGTGAAATATCCCTATGTTAATTTTTCCTCAACGAATCAATATCTGGCATGGGGGTAGCTTGTATTGAGAAAAGTTTGCACAACTTATCTTATGGTGGGGTGGAACATGGCCCACCCTACTTCAATTTCCAATATCTTTCTCATTGCAATAGATAAATATTTATTTGTATGTTAATGATATTTTTGGCATAGATGGTTAGTGGCATGTATGCTTATTTAATTAATCTTTCAACATTTTTATATGTACATGCATTTACCATTCAACGAGTTTATCATGGTTGTAGTTTCTATATTATTTGATTGTATCTTTTTATATGTATTAAATTTTGTGACAACATTGGTTGAGGAAGATAGACCTCCTAATTTTTCTTTAAATAGGTCATGTTGACATTTATGTTATAAATTTTCTTCTAGGAGGTTCCAAAATTTGAAAAGTGGACCATATAAAGGGGAAATTCGACTGATCCTTTGGTTTACTTTTTAGATATTGGGTCATGAAATTTTGGAAAATATGATCATAGGAATTTGGGCTTCATAAATTCATATTTAAATAGGCCATTAGGGAATTTATACTATAACTTTTCTTGTAGGAGGTTTCAGAAGCTGAAACTTGGATCATAGTGAGGGGAAACCCCTCTTATCAATTAGTCCAAATTTTATATATTGAGTCATGATATTTTAGGAGATATGACCAAAGGAAGTTGATCTTCCTAGATATTCTTGAAATCATGCATCAAATAGGTCATGTTAGAATTATTGATATAAATCTCCTTCTAGAAGGTTCCACAAGTTGAAACTTAGACCATAGTAAGGGTAAATCCCAATGGTCATCTAGTTTATTTTTCAAAATTTGGACTATTATATATTACGACATATTCCCTAAGGAAGTTTCCATATTAGTTTCCATGCAAATATTTTGAACAAATTCCTAAATGGTTTAATGATTCATTTCATATAACCTATTTGATGAATTGCCCCAATGAAAATGTTGTTTTGTGTATGGTGATGGTATTGTTGTATTTTCTCATTTTTGTATGATAGTGTTATTGTAGCTGATCTATGCCTATATCCATGCAAATCATTTGAAGAAATGTGTTAGAGGTGTTTTATTATAATCTACATATAAGCTATTTGATAAAATACCTCAAAGGCAGAAATTAAAAGTTACATGATTTAGTGGCATATTTAAGTTATAATGTTACGAGTGGAATAAGAGTAATTTTTCTTAAATGATTGCAAACAAAAAGTTTCATGAAATTTCTATAAGAAAAGAACTACTTGATTGGTTCTATACTAGGTATTTGAAGAAAGGATTACATGAAATGTGTTTCGCAAAATGTATGAGAGATGAAAATCAAGTTTTTGAAAGTGTAGTTAGGATAAATTTAGTAGGGGTATTGTTGGGTCTCCAAAATGTCATCCTTTTTCACTCTCTTTCTTTTCACTTTCCTTTAGTTTTTACCATATTTCGCAACTCCATAACCTTGGATAAAGACCATTTTCATGACCAGATATGGGATTAATCTTATTATTTCCCAAAGAATTTATTTTAGTCTTTTGAGTGAATTTATGGTTAAATATTAAAAAAATAGAATGTATTCACTTATAACTAAAATTTGGATCAGTTTTATGATGATTGCAGGAATATTTAAATATTCCAGCAAAGTCACATTTGGCCACTAAGCCTTAAATTCGAATTTCCTCTTCAAACTCTTGAATATTTGAGGAAGATTTGAGATCATCATTCAAGCACATTTCATGGGCAAGAATAATGGGATTTTTTATATGTGTTTCCTATCAAAGATATGAGATATTTGTAGATATAATGATCTCCTATTTTTAGAAAATTGGTTCTAACGAGACGAGAAATTTATGAATCTAGGAGAGATTTATGGATCTATATTGGTTAATTAGTTATATTAAGTATTTGTATAAATATGATTTTGTTTTCCATTAAAATGTGAGAAGATGTTATGTGATTTTAAATAAGATATGTACACAAAATTTCCAGTTTAATATCCAATTTTTCCTTTTGTTGTCATTGAATTTTGATGAGTATATTGTGATATTTATAGAAAGGTTTCCAGTGAATTCTTAATCTCGTGCAACACTTCGAGGACCTCTTGTGGCATGCGAGACTTGTGATATAATCAATTTTACCATTTCTCTATTTCACTTTGTTTCTTTCAATTATTTTTTTTCTTTTTATAATTAATTTCATATTATTTCTCATTTTTTTCTTTTTCCTTACAGGATTGCATCAAGTGCTTGAATTACACTTAAAAAACCAAAAGTATTTACTTATTTAGCTTCTTTGTGCACTCATTTCATTTTCATTTGTATGCAGATAATAGATTATTTCATCGCATAGTTTTGTGCACAACATTCATAAGCATATCATAGTTTTTTAAGAATGAACTCTAAGCTTTGAACACACATTGAATTTCTCAATTGCTCTATAGTGTTCAATCATTTAAAATAGGTTTCCCTTGCTTTCATAGATATGTTTCCATCACTCTTTTATTTAGTTTTTTTCTCATTTCATAAAATAATAGTTATTTATTTCATATAATAATCATTCTTTTCTTCCATAGTATAAAAGTTTTCTTTGCTTTGATTAGATTAAAAGTTCTTTAGAATAGATGTCATTTTCTTTCACTAGATTCGAATAGTTTCCTTTTATTTTCTACCTTCAAGAATAGGCATTTCATTTCTTTCATCAAAATTAAGTATGTGTGTGTGCTTTGACTAGATTTCATCTTGTATATTTTCCATGCACTTTTTGTCTTTAAAATTCAATTTCTTTTTAGATTAAGATTTCATTTTCACTCTATCAAAATATTTTGATTCATTTGCATAGGCTTGCCATTAATTTCTTGCTATTAATAAATTGGAATTATTCTTTTAGAATTAAAATTGAATGTTCATTTCCTAGCACATATAGTGTAGTGTATTTCACAAGTATACAAACATGGATTGACATTTAATGAAAGCAATTTATGATTCAATTAAATTACCCAACATGTATGTGACAATGTGGTATTATAGCTTATTGTCAAGCTAGTAAAAATAAAAGATAAATATTTGGTACCATGTAACCTTTGTAAGTCATTAAGGGAACTGGGTAAGTGACACTTTGATATGTATGTTTTCCTTTCTTTTGAATGATATCAACTAGGTCCCAGTATGAAATCAATTCCTCCATCCTATGCCTAAGCTGACCATATACTATGTTTTCCCCAATTTTTTCCTTAGTGGAGATAACCCATAGATAACCATATTGAAAAAAATAACTACCATGCAATTATTTTCATATCTTAAAACTTGCATTTGACTTAGATACTACCAAAAAATACTTTTTTCATGATAATGAATTAAAAAATAAAAATTAAATCTATGAACCTTCTCTTCGGTGTCCTTATAAACAAAAGTTACCAATATCCTATGTTGGGTTTTTTGTTAAAGGCAACTCAAATGTTGAATTATCCCACAATGTAGTGCATATGCTGCTTGACACCCCTCTAGCATTTACCACTAGTCCTTGGCTACCATTCCACTAGTTTTTCTACTTTTATTAGATCTCTCAATGATTTTTCCTATTATTTTCCCATTTTCCTACAATCATTAGAGACCAATTTCATTATTTCACTCATAGGGGTTTCAGGTTTCCACCTAAAACATTTGGCAATGTGTACATTCTATGGATTTTAATGGAAATTATTTTGAATCTAGTTCCATAAGTGCTCTTAATAGATCATTGAAGCCTTAAATTGCTGCTACTTTTTTCTTTTATTTTTTGTTTCGATGAAATTCTCTCAAGTTTCTTATGGAGCCTATATTATTTAGGGTCTTCATCATTCTCTTTGAGTTGCTATTGGGCTTTCTTCTAACTAGTTATCCCACTCAATTATAGAATGTGATTCTATGAATTCTGATCAAACTCGTCCACAACGACAAAAAGATCAATGGAACTAGGAATTACCATAGGGGAGGAAGGAGAGGTAACTTAAGATTTATATAGAGAAAAGGAGATAGCAAATATGATGGCCTCAACTATCTTCTTCAAAGTGGTGATTGAATGACCTTATTATTTGGGTGGATAGTAGGAAGGGGACTTATATCTAAAATACATTGAAACAAGATTTTAAATATATTCAACATCATAGTAATTGGGCCTTTAGGGACATTAGATTTAAAGGGTTTGGATTTCTTATTGGTAGAATAATTTTAACTTGATGCCATCATTCATCTCTTTCTAGAGTGGGTTGAATAGGAATGAAAATATTATAGTATTTGGTAAGGTGTTTCTACTCTTGACATACCCTTCATTTAAATGGAAGCTACTTATAAGCATTCTAATTTTGAAAACACATCAATTTTTTTTTGTAGCTTATACAACACCGTAAAAAACGTTGGATTACACTAAAGTTTAGAGCCTTACTTGGTCTTTCACATTGTTGTCGCAAATACCAAAACTCATTTCATGTATTTTCTTGAAGTGTTTTGCTCCCGTTTGCAAGTTGGGTATATTGTCGTCTTTTAACATGATTGGTTGTCGCGCAATGCGTAGAAGCTTGTTATGATGATTTTGAGTGTCTATATTTGTGTATATTATTTTTTCTAACCATTCAAACATTTTTCGCACTCATTCACAAATTTTTGCGCATTGTCACACAAGTGTTGTCGTGGTCGTTGCAAAATGTATCTTAAGTGTCACACTTTTCGTAACTGGTCATAAGGTTGTCACATGTAAGTAAATACATTGTTTATGTGTAATGGCTTATCGATGTTGTTGTGTCATCAAGTATTCTAAGTGTGAGATCATAGTCGAAACTTTATCACCTCAGACACTAGTCTCACTAGTCCAACACTTAACCATTCCTGAAGAGGCTTTCTGACCAGGAACTTGACTTCACTCATCCATCTTGGATTGTGCATTGCATAGTTATAGACCTCAAGGTGTGACCTTCCCCCTTGGAATTGTTCAGTGTGTAGTCTCTGCCTCTCAAGGTTGCTACAATGCATAGTTCCTATGCTCAAGGCCTTGTCTTTGCCTTTAGGATTGCACAATCATTCCTCCCAACCTGGTCTGAAGTGTACATTGTGCATGCACAAGAATCAAAATCTCTTCTTGAGCCTCTAAAATGTGTAGTTGTGTAGTTATTTAGTCCCCATTTTCCCTCATTCTAGGCTGCGCAATTGTTTCCTTCAATATGTGCTACACAACTTTTTCCCTCAGTCGGAACTACGCAAAATTTTCCCTTAGTTGGGAATGCACAAATTTTTCCCTTAGTTTTGACTACAAAATGTTTTCCCTCAATCTGGACTACGTAAATCTCTCCTTCAGCCTGGACTATGCAAATTTTTCCCTCATTCTAGCTTGAGCTATGCACTGTGTAGTTTTAGTGATCAATCCTGACCCTTGGTTGCTTGAACTATGAAATTTGATAGCCACTAGGCCCTCTCTCCCAACCGATCACTTGGTATCTACCTAGTTTATAGATCCAAATGCTCTATCTTAGGCAAGGTTTTTTCATAATGATATTTTCTCATCATGAGTGAATTGTAGATGCAAGTACTCTCTCACACCATGACAGGATGACAAGGGAGGAGATGCATAAGCGAATCATGCAGAAATACATTTTTTCAGCTTGGCATGCAAGCTCATCTATCAAAGCGAAGCAAAGCGACACTAACTCGTGACCACAACTCAAGACTTAAGATCATCAACGTTTCTTATCACTAGGAAATGAGGAGGTGGAAGATAAGGTGTTTTCAAGAAGACATCAAAGACACAATAGTAGTTGCATCTTGACATTGCCACATTATCAAGCAGTCCATGTCAACATTTTCATGTCATGATGTGTCATGAGTTTTCATATGCCACATCATCATTGTGGACCATGTATATTATATTCAAAATGTATTGTAAAGTAGAATTCCAAAGGACACACATGAATATGGAGAGTCATGTAAGCTGAAAAGTCATAGGAATTTGAACATTCCTGAGGGTAGTCAAAGAGTCACAAAGATGAAGCATCAAACTTCGGTTATATATACACCTTCATTGTATAAGCAAAGGTCTTTCTCAACTCGGCTCCTCCTGTAAGGCATTAGAGAGATAAGATAGTTCGCTGAGGAGCAAGGAGTGGCTCCAATGCTCCACTACTAGAGCTAGTGATGTACATTGTAAACATGTGTCTTGGAACTTTTACTTAATAAAAGAAGCCTTCAAGGCCAACACATTCTTCATGCATAGACTATGGATGTTTGTAAGACTATTCTATAGATGTTTGTATTTCATGTTTTCTTTCACATGTGGTAAGATAGATGAACTATTTCGGTTATTTTAGTACTTATCTTATTGAGAATGTGTTGTAATGGTTGTTATTTCTGTCCCATCCTTGTGGACTATTTCATAGGATATTGTAGAGATATTTCTTCATTTGTTGGTTGTAATGACTGTTGCATCCACTGTGGACTATTTTGTTGGATGTTAAATCAACCCTTTTGGTTCATGTGTGTCTATTCTTGGGTGGTACTATTACCTCTCACTTAGAAGCTCAATTTTCACCCCCTTCTTCAATAGAAGAAACTTGACATAGTTACAACTGAACACTCACCAGGCACACCTTCTTGCTCTTTAACACTAATGTAGCCATCTCTCATGCTAGGAGTTAGATCCAAGGCGTATCTTTGAGATATATGGAAACCTGACCGATATTCTGGATACTGCTCCTACACCAAATGATGTGAGGTCTAACTGGGACTTCACATTAGGGAGACCTCTTGGTTGATGGATTTCTAGCATCGTCAATAGTGGCACTAGAATGAGGGCAGCCTAAATCAAGTTGATCCCATTGAATCTGGTTTGAACATCTTATGTAAAATGGCTCACCCTCAAATCTTAATCTCGGGGTGTTTATATATTTTTTCCCTTTATCAATTTTCAATCCCCGATGAGCCTCTCTATCACTTGTCCTAGTTAAATTTTGATGGTGAGGATGAAACCTCCATAACCAAGCACATTTATAATTTTCTTAAATTTGTGAATTTTATGAAATCAATGATGAAGATTTTGCGTGTGTGATTTTCTTCTTCACCCTTGAAGCTCGTGTTAATCAATGGTGCCATACCTTGCCACCTGCTTCCATCAATCCCCTTCATAACTTCCTTGGGGAGCTTCATCAATCCTTTGATAGATATAATTATCGAGATGTTTGCAGAAGAATTAATCTTAATAATGAAGCCCAATGAGTTGGTTGAGGATTTTGTTGATCGATTCCTTGACCTTTGTTGTGAAATTATTGAAAAGGACATGAATTAGGACTTATTGAAGAGTTTGAGTGCTTGGTTCTTATGGCTTTACATGGTGAACCTAAACCCCATAATTTTCGTACTCCCCCGACTCTTGTGAATCATGAGACACCCCTACTTTCAAAGGAGGAATCTACTGCCCATTTTGTTCCTTGTCCTCCTCCTTTTCCAATCTCAATGCAAGTGCATCCTTGCGAAGCCTGTAAAGTTGGGAAATATGCAAACCAAATTCCTAAAACATCTTCTCATCCTGCTTCTACATTTCATGATTCATATTCAATGGAGGAAATTGAAAATGGCTCATGAAGCCTATGGCGAAGTCTAACTCCTCCATTCCACAAGATCTTGTCACTATTAATAGTTCTAGTCTCGAATCTAATCTAGATTTCTTCTATCCTCTATCATCTACATGTCATGACTCTTTGTACTGTGACGTACTTGATCATTCTTCTCCACCATCTAGCCTTTCACACTCTCTAGATTTTCATGCTACTATTCCAAATTGCGATCAAGTACAAGGTAGTCACATTACACAGATAGAGGAGAAGGAAGCTGGAGATACTTTTAATATTTCCTCTCTTTTTCATAACCCTCCATGTCAAAAGAATGTGCTTCCATTCTTAGATGATTCTTTTCTTGGTATAAAATCAAATGCAATCAATTATATCAACCAATCCATAGCCTTGGGAAACAACCATTCCAATGACAATGATTTTATTGATCCATGCAATTGTGAATGCACAGGTGCATCAAGTGATCTTTTGGTTTCTCATCAAGATTTTAATTTTGATCTAGAATTTGATTTAGTCAAGGAATATGTGCTTATCAAAACTTCCTCTTCATCTCGGTATTCCTTTTTCTCTATCGCCTATGATGCATCTACTTACAACGAGGGTACTCCATGTTCTTCAAGTCCATCATCCGATGAGTTAACCTCTCAATTGACACAAGTTGGTAAGATTATCCATGAGGAAAATGAAAAAAATCAAATCTTTGAGTACACTTCTCAACCCTCGTCATCTCTTCACTTGCATGAAGACAACTCTTCAAATCATCTTGCTCATAAAATTTCCTTGATTCATTTATCTTTGAATTTGTGATCAAAATAATCTTTCAACTTGAGTAATATGATTGTTGAAATTGAAAAATCCAGTCAAATTAGTGACAGAGATGGCTACTATCCGGTGAGCAGTAGCTTTGTTGAAACCAGTGGTAGAAGCTATCCTCAAACCATGCATAATCTATTTCAATATTCAATATGTGATTTTGCAATCCTAAAAAGTTACGAGACCTGCGAGGGAGTCAAGGCACTTCAGATTCCGTTGATGGTTATATTAGGATCTCGCGTCCCTCGTAAGCCCCTCGAGCTAAGTTAGATATATTTTTCCTTGCACAGTCCTTATCTTTGTATAGTTTCACTCGATGAAAATTTATTTTTGAAAAATGTTTGGTATTTTAAGTATGATATTTCAAATTTCAAGATTTTAATTCTAACCAAATTCGGGAATATTTTCCAATTTATTCATTTTTATGCAAATCTCTCTCATCGATCTAGGGTTTGGAATGTGTGCCTCTCACAGAGTCATGGAATTGTGAAGTTGATCATTTCAAATACTATATTTTTCCGAAGGAATCATGCCTATTAAATCCATCTCTTAATAGTCAGCTCCCCATTTTTCTTGCGAATGTTATATTGTAAATTTTCATCCTCTTGAGTAATAATAAATGCACAAGTCATCTGACAAATCATGTTCTTTTGTGTTCATCGTGTCCTGAATGGTCTCATGTATTTGTTGTGATGGAATCTCTTTTTAATTATTTTCATGATTACGATGCTTAAATAGTTTGTCACCAGTTATAGGAAAATAATTTGTCACATTTGGCTTGCGAGGAACTTGGTTCGATTGTTCAAAGCATTCACAAAACTGTTCAAATTGGTTTATCTTTATTTATAAAAATCTAGGAATTTGTTGCTTTAATCATCTCATATAATAATTCTTTTGTCTTTGATGACTTTCATTCATGTTATCATTTTCCCACTAGTATATCCAATGGATGTTGTTTTACATCCTTCGATCTTCATCATTGAACATCTCACTATTCATATTTTTGTCGAGTGTTTGAGGCACTTCAGTGTCTACTAATGGCTATGTTAGGTTCTCACTTTCTCGACATGATTGCAAAATATGACCAGATATATTTTCCCTCACAAGATTCTCATTATAATCCCATGCCTCTAATTGAAAATCCATCTTTTCAAAGATTTCCAAGTTTTCAAGAGGATCATCATGAATTTTATGCTCCAACCATTGAATGTTTGGAGCGATATTACTCGAAAAGCTCCATTGCAATAAATAGGTTTCAGCCTTTTCTCATTCTTGCTAATCAGGATGACACAGAAGAAGGTGCATTCACAAGAAGTATTCTAGGTTTGTTTGATTATGGTTTCCATTGAAAAGGGAATAATATGAATTGGATGAAAGTAGTAGTTGTGACACATCTTTGTGCCCACAATAAAGACCTTCCTTTTGGTGTGCAAGTTATTAAAACTCTCATCTTTTCTATTGAATAGTTATTTATATATGTTTTAATTGATCACATCTTTGTGATTGTAGGTCATGAATGATTATAGTGGCTACATTGGAAATTCCATTATAAGTGACCCCAAACTTTTAGCTGTTAGGTTAGGAGTAGGATTAGTTACATCTTAGTTTTCCCCTTTCTTACACTCATCCCATTCTTATTCTTTTTAGTCTCTCTTGTCTTTCTTACTTTTCAATTGCATTATTCTTTGGTTTAGATTCTTTTTCTTGTCTTATGGTTTTATTTCCTTGTTGTGTGTTGTCTTTCCTTTCTTTTTGTTTATTTTGTTTTTAATTCTTGTTGTTGTTTCCTTTTGTTTTCATCATGTGAATAAGTGTTGGGCCTAGAACTACTTTTTATTCTTAGTATGTGTGTTGCGGAAGTTTAAAGATTCTTGTGACACTTCAAAATTTGGCTAACCTCCATTGTTTCTTCCTTGTGTTGGTTATATCTTTTGGTTGATGAAGTTCTGACATAAAATACGATCCATCTGTAAGGAGAGTTTTGGTCCAACCATGAACCCATGTCTATTATGGAAAACTCATGCCTACGCTTGATCTTTATGTTTCAGTGTCCTCATGCTTATCCAACTAGTAGAAGTGGAGAAGGGGAAAAATCTAAACACGAAAACATAAATCAAAAGTGTTTATATACTTCTCTGAAGGAACAACCTCTTCTTCTCTCAATAAGTCAAGATTCCTCTTTTCCCCTAAAATAAATAAGTTTCAATGCATGATTCTCTTTAAAATAAATAAATAAAGGCAAAAGAAGAGAAATACTTCCTATGTAGAGAGGTGAATCAAGCAACTCCGTCAGGGTACTTTCCAGGCTCGCTTGAAGTGGAGCAATGTTTGTGTTCCTAAGTGACTCTGTCAGGGTATTTTCCAGGCTTGATGGTAGCGAAGAAACACCAGAGATGTAAAATTATACTTTGAAAATCTTAAGCTAGTGAGCTACACTACCCTTCCCAACTTGAAACATTGTGATATCAATGAATCTTATGTTGTGTTCAACCAATAAGGCATAAATGGAACCATGTCTATTCATGGGGTAAGTGGGAGACCAAAGTAATTTGTATGATGAATCAATACTCCCTGAAGAACCAAGGCCCTGCACAGAAGAAGTTGACCAAGGCAGATAGGATGGAATTTTACCTTGGTCTTACACATTGTTGTCACAAATATCAAAAATCATTTCATGTACTTTCTTGAAATGTTTTGCTCCCCTTTCCAAGTTGGTTAAACTGTCATCTTTGTGCATGCTTGGTTGTCACACAATGTGTAGAAGCGCGTTCTGATGGTTTCAACGGTGTATATTTCTACCATTCAAAAATCTGTTGCAATGATTCACAAAGTTTTGAGCATTGTCACATAAGTGTTGTCAAGGTCATCACAAAGTGTATCTTAAGTGTTGCACTTGTTGTAATTGGTCATTAGGTTGTCACATGCAGGTAAATGCATTTTTTTATGTTTCATGGGTGATATATGTCTTTTTGTTGTCAAGTATTCTAAGTGTGAGATCACAGTAGAAACTTTATCACATCACACACTAATCTCACTATTCTGACACTAAACCATTCTCGAAGAGGCTTTTCGATTAGAAACTTGACTTCACCTAGCCTGCCTAGACTATGCACTATGCAATTCCAGACTTGAAGGTGTGACCTTCCCTCTTGGCACTGCGCAATGCACATTCACTACCTCTCAAGGCTGCTGCACTACGTAGTTCCTATGCTTTAGGCCCTATCTTGGCCTTCACGATTACGCAATCACTCTTCCCAACCCATCCTGAACTGCAATCTACATAAGAAAGAGCATGAATATCTCTCCATAAGTGTCTAAACTATGCAGTTGCATAGTTTCTAAGTCCCCCTTTTCTGTTAGCCTGGACTGCATAAATTTTTCCCTTAGTCTCAATTGCGCAAATTTTTCCCTCAGTCTGAATTGCGCTATTTTTTCCCTCAGTCTGGACTGCAATTTTTTTTCCCTTATTCTAGCCTAAGATGCACACTGTGTAGTTTTAGTGATCAAGCTAGACTCTTGGCTACTTGAACTACACAATTGTGTAGTCACTGCGCCCTCTCTCCTAACCTATCACTTGGCCTCAGCCCAATTTATGGACCTAAATGCGTTATCTTAGACTAGGGTTTTTCGTTTTGATATCATCTCATCATGAGTGAATTTCAGATGTAGGTACTCACTTACACCATGATAAGATGATGAGGGACGAGATGAGGAAGGGAAGGATGCAGAAATACATCTGTGCAGCTGGGCATGAAAGTTCATCTATCAAAGAAAATCAAAGGGACACCAACTTGGGACCACAAATCAAGACTTAAGATCATCAAGGTTTCCTATCACCATGCCCTGAGGAGGTGGAAGACAAGGTGTTCTCCTCGTAGTCATGGATTCATGAGTGGAAAGCATTTTTGCACCCTTGGAACTTTGAAAGGAAGTTCTTGAAGGAAACAATCATCTTGGCACCATTAGCATTGGGAAGAAAAAGTTGGAAGAAAATTAAGGATTGATGATCATGGAATTATACGCACTAATGCACATAATGTAGTAAGTGGGCTTTTGTCCAATAAAAATAATTAAATTAGAAGAAAACCTTGGGAAAAGGGAGAATATGTAGAATTATAAAAGTCAAACCAAATAATTAACCCTTCCT
>APFE030182165.1:22342-37212 GCA_000404065.3 Pinus taeda
GGGAAAGTGGAAATATAGTTAATTAGAAACATTAATCGAATGATAATTTACTCTCATTAAGCAAACAGGGGTGTGCGTGAAATTAAAGAATAATAATATAATAATAATATACAATTAGAGAAATTGAATCTTCATAAGAGAGCCTCCATATGGCAAGAGCATCACACAAATATCTCCAACTAAGACTTCAACTTGAGAAAAATTATGGAGTATTTGGGGAACAAAATTTGAGACCTACATGTTAACTTAAGTTAATGAACACAAAATATGGAGAGTAAATTGGGATCAAGCGACAACCAGAAGAACAAATAGGGACACGTGTGGGTGAGGAAAAATAACATTTTTAATTAAAAAAGTATGTAATATTTTTAGGAGAGCTTTGATGATAGGGTAACACATGGATAGATGAATAATCAAATTATTGAATTAATGAAAATAATTATTTGTGCACGAAGTGACAATTGTCATCACTAAAACCTTCTATAAATGAAGGAGAAAGTGATGGGAAATGGATTCTCTTTGGCCTTACTCTTGCATGATTATCCTAATGCTATTGTGTAGTTAGAGTTACTATTGAATTTTATAATGCGTTTCATGGAAGTGGAGCCTCTTTGAGCAGGAAACTATTGAGTTGAAGAGTTCTCATCCACTTTCTAGTGTTTTTCTTCTTCCATTGAAACCCATTATAGCTTGGGGACAAGCAGGGAAGAAGATTACCCAAATAGTAGGCTAGGAGGTCAACCAATGAGTCAAAAACATTCAATCAAGATTACCAAATTTCCACACATGTATAAGGACTATATCAAGAGAGTGAAAGAAATCAACGGATATGAGATCGAGATCCATTCCCTTGGTACATGGTATCATTGGCTTTAGAAAACATTATCTTATATTATTATGATTTTATGTAATTTAGAAACGATGTATAGTTGTGAATTCCTTAGTTATGGATATATGTATCTTAAACTATTTGTATATTTCTTTATGATTGATTATCATTATTAAAGCTTGTTTTAATGTAAAAAAAAAATATCATTGCTTATTATGTATGTAACTAAGTGACTTGGAATACATAAGTAACTTTTCTTGATAAAAATATGTGTATTACATTATGTGTATGAATAATTTGTGTGTTATTTATTTATCATGTATTTTTATCTTGGCTATAAAATAATCTGCATACATATAAACAGTTCCTACACTTGGTATTAGATCACAGTTCACAAACTAAATCTGAGCACATCACTTGATTATATATGTATAGATTGTTTAAATTATTACCACTTGTTAGAGTATTGACCAATGAACTAGAAAAGGTTGCTCTCATGGCAATAGGTAATGAGATTTGGAATTCTTCTTTTGTGATAGTCGAGAAGAAATATATTTGGAGTGGTACACAATAGTCACTACTCCCTTCACCAACTTTTCTTTCTACATTCACCACTAAGAGTAGAAGAAAATCTACTGACATGATTACCATTGATGCTTGCTACTATTAAAGGTGAATGGGATCAAATATTTATTCTCCTCCCTTTTTGCAAAAGTTCTAAGAGGATTAATGTACATTGTCCATGGAAAATAATGGATGGGAAACTATGTATTTACTTGAATCATATACTTGGGATTCCTCTTATTATCCTCTAATAAATTCTAGCATTGATGTGCCTTGCTCTAGGTTTGTGGAGGTTCGTACACTTAGTAGAATTATTGGGGTTTGTACCACAGTGACAGTTAACCTTGTTTATCATAATTGAAGATGAAAAGCTTATTTCTCTTTGCAAAAACCTTAAAACATCCCCTCGAATTTTATCGAATAGTGTGGGGTTTCTATTAAAAAATATTGAAATTCAATGCAAGATGCAGAAGTGGAAGGAAATAGGATGTTGAAATGTAAAAGTGAGCTCTACAAGTAGCCATCCATTCATCCACCTTGTGTTTTCTAGAGTCACATCATTCAAAGCCATTATTTAATGATCTATATGCTAGATGCTTTGTTGAATTGAAGCTTTATAAGGATATCTATTTAGATATCTAGAATGATTCAACAATATATTTGAATAATCATTGCCATGCAACAAGGTTTATTGATGATAAACTAATTAGTAATGTAGATATGCACAACATCATTCAACAGACAACATGGATACTCGACCTTTCAAGTTGAAATAGTGACCTATAACCATATTATTTGGCATAGCCTTTGGGCCTATTTTTGAGATGACATCCAAGCAATTTAGATATGTTGGAGTGAAAACATAAAGAAACCATGTATACTGACATATTCTTGTTGAATGAACATAAATCCAAGAGAATCTAAAAAACATGGGTTATGGAAGAGTAGGTCGGGTATCTAGGAAACCAGGTTTTTCATCCAATGACTTTAGACATATTTGAAGATATCATTTATCAAATTAGCTATCTAGCTATGAAATTTAACCAAGTTGTGGGAGAGATACGCCTCACTATTATCAACATAGATTTTGGTTCAAAGGACCAAGCTATAAAATGGATCAAGAAGGTTTTCAGATGCAATTGTTTTTGGGTGAATTTAATTTCATATGGAGATGTTGCAAGGGATGTTGGTTAGAAACTCTTGATTTATGGTGGTCGGTATCTTGCGATGGTTGAAGGTGGGGATTTGATAAGTGACTATAGACTTGGGATTGGGGCCTTGCATGTTTTCTGATGGTCTTAAATGCTCCATGAATTGAAAAATGTGGTATGGAATCATTGGCCAAATTATGTAGCACCACAAGTATTTAGACTATTTATTTGGTGCATTGGTTATGAATATTTTATATTAATGTGTCTTTTCCCATCATCACTATTGGACAAAACCCCAATTTTGTAAGAGAGACCTTTTAAAAGGAGCATATAACAAAAGATGGGGAGTGTGTGAGTGGACTATTTGAGAAAGATCCATAGGCTAGCATCGAGTGAAGGAAGTCTCTTCTTGACTTCTTGGTTCAATTAACCACTCGAGAAATGACAAGTATTTGAAGAAGGCTAAGGAAAAAAAATGGTTATGTTATCCATGAGAGGTAAGAGCATCGCCATAGCTAGCCTCATAGATCTCCACCACATCTTCATAATAGTAATTTCCTAGCATGCTCTCGTTCTTTAAAATATTGAGAACACCATGGCAATGTTGAGGGAATTTCTCTTCCTTTTATTTAGTGATAACCATAATGTTCAGGGGAAATTGCACTAGGAATAGATTCCCCTCAGAGCTCAAGTTATACCTTTCCTGAGTTAAAGAGGGAAGAAAATATTTTGAGGATAACCTCATGCTTTTTTACTTTCTTCCAATGAACTACGAGTATGAGGATTACTTTTTCCACCTTATTTCTACTCACTTTCCAAACTAGTTGATCATAAATCATAGGAACATTTGGTTATTCTACATATTTCATGAGGTGATCTAAGGAAATTGTATCTTACTTCACAGACCAATTTGTAATTCCTAATCCAATATATGTGTATCTAAGGTAATCTTTGTTATCCCATATAAACATCTGATATAACTTAGATGAAGGAATACCCTATCTATGAATTAGTTGGTGATATACTTCCCCATTCAACCTCTCTTTTTTTAGTGTGTCACTTTTAAAACTGAGAATTATACTTCTACTTGGAAATGGTGAAGTTTGTTGGATTGACATGTTTCAATTGTCATTGTGGAAATATTTTTTTCTCTTTGCATCTCTTATCACTTAAGAAATGATTTCTAAATTTGGAGCATCAGTTCTATTCCAAAGGATTGGTGTTAGCCTTGGTCTAGTCTTTCCATGGTTTCTTTAGTGTCTAAGATCTTGAAAAGAGTCTTGTTGGTATGGTCAAATAGCGTCAACACTCCGTTCTTGCCTATCACTCGTCCCACATCACATATTATTTCCATGTGTCAAGCTTGTGTCAAGGTTTACATTTTACATTTGTTCCTAAGTCATAATGTTAGATGGTGGTTAAGTTGCTTTTATGATTTTTAGAGTCTAAGTCATAGGGTTAGAGTCTCATTTCCATCATCAAATAAAGCTCAACAACCTTGTTTTACACTTTATGGATCTCATATCATGTTTTGAAAGTCATGTGTTTAGCCATTTTGAAAAAAAATTGAAACTTGCTGCAAATCCACGTTTTCATAGCACAAATAGTGTAAAAGAATAGTTTTTCACTACGAAATCACTGAACTAGGAGTTTTCATGGCGTGCTACGAAACCCTTGAAGTAGCCTCTTTCAGCAAAAAAACTGTTTTTACTAGTCAACTTTCAAAAGGTTTCCTAAGCAGCTGAAAACTCAATTTTGAAAATTAAATAGGGTTTTCTTCCTAACATACTTAAATAAAAAAACCTCTTTCATTTTCTTCAAATTCTTTCTGAGGTGAGAGCAATTTATGGTTAAACTTGCGCTACAAAACTGCTATAGGTGCGGTTTTCTCTTCTCGTTTTAGAAGTCGTTTTCACGATCACTTTCTGGTTACAGGAAAACTTATTTTCGAATTATGATGGAGGTTTCTCTTCATCCACATTCCAGCTACAATAACCTATCTCACTTTCTTCATAAGTGTTTTCATTTCGGAGATACTAAGCTTTCATTGAGACCCTAATTTCCGAAAACAGATTTTTCCTTTTTTACACATGTTTTTCAAGGACAGATTCGGGACAGCTGGAGAAGTGTTTTAAAACACCAAGAGAGGTTTTTGTTTTAGAAATAATGTAATACAAAAGCCTTCTTCATTTCCAAAAAATGTGTCATGGATGAGGAGATAAAGGCTCTGCCCCACTTTCCAACTTTTAAGGATCCTAAACCTAAAAACAGGGAAACATGTTCCCTAATTTCTAGGGTTTGTCATCAGCAGTCAGGTGACAATGTAGGAGGCTTCATCAAGTTCGACTTCATGAGGTTGCAGTTTTCAAAGAATGAATTTAATGTTTAGTTGAGGTGGTTTAGTCATAATAAGGAGTTACACTCCTAGTTGTATTAGGTCTCTAGGACCGCTAGTTAGCTGTCAAATGCATTTAAAGGTTTGTTTTATGGTTAGAATAGGTGTCACTGATGGAAAATTTGAATTCCCCTCATTATGGAGGAAGGAATCCAAGCTTTCCATGAACTCTATATATGACAAGAGATGTAATGCACTTCAAGTTGGCAATTTTCAAAGAAACAAGAACATTGTGCTATTCTATATGGCTGTATGTTTTCAGGTTAATACAAAGAGTTGTTTTCACTAAGGATTCAGAAAGGGTTTCAATGTTTGATTTTCCTCATGGCTTCCTTTATATACTTACTTGCAGTGGTATAGACACATGTTACTTAGAATTCATTTGATGATTCTCTAACTTCCTTCATGTGTTTGTAGGCTATGTTCTCTATATTATATCTCTGTTTTGCTTTTATGTTAAAACCCTCTATGCCCTGACTTCCATGTGAAATTGATCTTGATGTTGTACTGAAACACACTTTGACTCCATAGCCCAATGGAAGTTTGTTAATTGGTATTTCAACCATTTATACATTGTTGTTCAAATTCTCCATAGAGTTAGCCATCTAATCTTCAAAGTAAAATCTTTAATCCAGTGAAAGAGCCCTCTCAGGTTGAGGAGGCTAAGCCTTAGCCAAAAGTTTGGTTTGAAATAGTCTTTGAATGCCTTCTTGATTAGCAGCCTATCAGGGTGGATTTTTATGATAACAACATCATTATTCATACAAACATAATTTCCCCTTTGATTACAAGGTAGTGGGTCAAGTAGCCATTGAGAAATAAAATCTCGTTGTCAAGACAAAAAAAAGTAGATAAGTTCTAGTACATTTCTTAGATAATTGTAATATTAGACAACTAGATTTCTTTGATATCCTTTTATTTTAGTGTTTATTCCACTACTAGTAACTATACTACTCATTGAATCTTGAGAATTTGATTACAATCACAAAATTATTCTTTCCATAACTCAATTGTGACAAAAGTTACTGATAAACTATCAAACACATTAAAGTAAAAAAGATTTAATGTTTTCACTTCTAATCATTTAGTGTCATAAACTTAACGATTCAATTCCTACCCTCATATGCCTCAAATTGTGACCCAATAAAAAAAAATGCAATGACCTTCTATATCCACAGTGAGTTCAAGTTTAATGACAACAATTCTTGTGTCTCTCTTTTGTCCATCATAAGTGCATGATTCCCAAATGGAACACATACTTTTTTTTTGACACACACCCATATTGTGTACATGAATATTGCATCCATAAAAAAATTGTGTGATGTGTATGTGTGTTTTATATAACATGCAAGAAAATTTACCATTATCTTTTACATCATGCAAGTTAAGGATCTAACATAATTTTCAAACTTTTCATGTAGCGTACACTACACGCAAACAAAAGTGATGTTCACATCAAGCCATTTCTATGCTCAACTCCAAGTGATGGATACAAGGCAAGATAGAAATGTGAATTTTGATCCTCTAGTTGAATTTATGTCCTCTAATTCACTTTGATATCATTAAATAATTATTATGGCTTAGTGAATTATATTTGGAAATCAAATATAATATATAATGTCTTTGTAGGAGTTGAGTCAATCTTTGTGAATTTGAGATATCTTAAAACATATGGAATTGAAAATTGCAATTAAATCACAATTCATCATTTTTATTTAATATTTAAGAACAGGTGATGTATTGTAGTTCTATAACATTAAAGTTCAGTCAGAAAGAAGCACTTGTAGCATCCATCCCTAGTTCAATTTAGTGTTGAGAGCTCATGATTTACTAGACATAGATTTTGCTAGTTTTTGGTCAAAAAATAAACTATCAATTTGATTTCTAGATGTGTTATAGTAAATAATTATTTTATTATAGATAACCAACAATAAGTACTTCTTGATTGTGATATCATGGTAAGGGTCGAGATTTCATAAAATTGCCAAGTTATTCTCTTAGTAATTAATTTAACCATTAAAGATGGGTTACTGAACTAGAAATTATGTTATGATTCTATCAATAATGCACTAATATTTCAATAATATGGCATTATAGGTGGTAAAATTATAAATCAAGAATTATTTGTTGTCTCGGTCAATATATAGAAATAACCTAGCATTTACTGGTAATTTCTCCTTCAAGGGACTAGAAATGTAGCTAGAAATTTGCTTATTTAAAATTGGTAATATAGTAGGTAGGCTATTTGATTAGTTAACACCATTGATTTGGAAATCAATAGTAAATGAACCTATTTAGTAGTAAAATTTACTTTAATAAACTAGCATTATGTCAGAATATTGACCTTCAAAAACCTAGTCGTAGACTTTAGGAAAATCCACATTATTACTATGGCTAGGAGTTTCTTAATCTTAATTATGTGTATACTTTATTGAATCATAATGAGAACCATGCTTTTTTTTTATATCCCGAGTCAAACCCAATGTTATCAAGCTATAACTTGCTTGAGTATGTGTGTCCTATATAAAAAATAATTGAGGGATTTAAGCTCTACTCATTAGATGGGGCATTTATGTACAAGGGAAACCGAGTACATTTCATTTATCAATCTAAAAGAGAACTTGAGAGAAGGGTGAACCACTTTTCATACATTTATGTGAGTGGGGGATATACCATGCAAAGAACTTGAGAGAAGGGTGAACCACTTTTCATCCATTTATTTGAGTAGGGGACATACCATGTAGAGTTGTTCATCGACACTTTTCTCTTCATTATTTTAGGATCTTCTTATCACTCCTATAGACACCACATTCCGACGAGTTTCCTCGCCTAGTCAACAAGACTAGATCAATAAACAATAAGCTTCATCCATATGTATATAATAGACTTGAAATTATCTATCTTGATAAATATTTCCCCTAAAGAAATAATTGTAGTCGATAAATGATAGGAATTACTTCTAGGGATGTCGACATCAATTCAATGCAGACAATTATTATATAGGAGTGAAATGGAAGTTAGCATTCAAATAAATATGTATTCATGTGTGATTACGTATAATATACATTTTATACTAGTAGCACATTGTAATGCCCCCAGGTACCTTGGTTTTATTTATGTCTTTTACAAACATGTTTAATTGTTAAGTAATTACCTCTTATGGAGGTTGACAGGTTGTTTTCTTAGTTAAAGACCTAATTGAGTTAGGAAATACTTTTTAATTCTTATTTAAAATAAATGATTAGGATTTAGAAGAATGTGTGTTATCTAAGAAAAGGAAAACTCATGGAGGACCACAAGATTTCCTAACTCCCAAGACAGTTGGAGGAAAAAGTTACTCTATATTCTAAGGGATTCCCTTTAAAAAAAGGAATTCAGGGAAGAGGAGGGGGTTGGTATTTTTTCATTTTCGAAAAAGTTAGCAAGAGAAACAAAGAAATCGGTCGATGTGATGTGCTTCCCAAGAGCTAGGTTCCTGAGTTGGTAAGGACTAGTGGAAGGCTCGAACTATGCCACAAATATACATTAGGCTAGGTCAAGTGAGACCTTGATTTCCATTGACTAAGTTGTAAGGAAAAACCCTTCATTGCCACCACTATTTGGGAGTTGGGAGAGATCAAAGGGAGAACTCGTGATCAAGACATTTTCATTGGAAGGGAGGCGTGGTCATAGACAAGGAGTTTCCTCGTCAAAATGTAGATAAGTATTATAAGTATATAATTTTCAAACTATTGGTTTATAGCTATTAGAACAATAAATGAAGAAAAGAGGAAAAAATAGTTTTGTAGAATTTCTTCATATGACTTCCTATAGATTTCAATGGGTAAATTAGTTCTATTTTACCAGTTCTTAATGGTATAAATACTTGTCTGAGAACAAAGTATGAGATGGTTTCTTTACAAATATTGTTGAACCTTTTCTTCTAACGGTTCCTATAGTATTGATTTTCTTTTATGAAAATAAAATGAATAAGAAATAAATTTCTCTATTGGAGTGACTATATGAAGGAACCTTAATTCATCTTACTGAATTGTGGAAAATAATACAGATAAGTAATCAAACCCTACTGGCAGTACTTTCTAATAATTATCCATGTTGTAGAAACTGACTAGACAAGCTTAATGAACTACAGTAAGATTATTTTTTATGTTTTGAACAAGCAAAGAATTACTCGTTAAAATGTGTATTTTACATGAGCATTACAGTAAGAATAAAAGAGTGAATTAAACCTAAAAATGTAAAAGGGTCACTAGATTAATTGCAGTTCTCAAAGTGATTTTATGGGAAACGTAAAAGTAGTTCATATTACATTTTTCCCATAACAAGGTCATGTCATTGTGAGGGACATGGTAAAAAAATACATATCCTTCTTGCATATTTTGAAGGGAAAAGAAATCCCTTAAAGAAAACTGTAGAATAACCCTGCCAACGATTGAGTTACACATGAAGATAAAAAACCTATAAAATAGAACGTGACAGCCCAGTCGGCTAGTTTGCAGTATACACAGGCATGCCAGCTTAAACAATTAACATATTTGAGACTGAGAATGCTAGCACAAAAATCATTCCATTCACATTTCATGTAGTGGAAAAAACAATGATGTTGAGTGTGAACATTAGTCAAAATCATAGATATTTAAGTAATGAAGAGACACAACATGGTGCGCTATCATATAACATGTCTCAACCTAGGAAAAACTGTAAATTCCAAATTAAGGTGATTAATCCTTTTCTTTGACAAGCCACTGAGGTCCAACATAACATACTCACAGTAAATAATGAAAGGGAAAAACACTTTAAAACTGCTTAAGCATGTAAATCAGCTACCAAGACTAAAGGTTAACCATAATAATAATTATGTCTCTATATAGTCAGGAATCAAAATGAAGCCGACAATCAAACAAAACAGAACATATTCTTCAATCAAATTGCAAACATTTTCCAAACCCATTTTCTATTTAAACTAATAAAGTTATGTGATGCACAAATGCAATAACTTTAAACACAGTAGGGCTTACAAAATAAAAATAATAAAAGCGTAGATAGTTTATAGAAGTACTAGTTCATTGGAAAATTCCATACCCAAATGGGTTGGGGTACAACCCCTTAAGGGTTTTCACAAAGAAAACTCATTAAAGAACAGGAAAGCCTTCCCAGTAATTATAGGAGCTTGGTGAACCTATGTAGAAGGGTATGAGTGTTGGATGGTATCTTGGGAACTGACTTCCTGAGAGCTGCACTAGAACCATACTCTTCCCCTGCATGAGAACCACAACACCCAGTTAGGCTTATGAATAAATAAAGAAAATCAACAACTTAGAACAGTGAACAATCTGGGCAAGTGTTTATACCTGAATTTGTTGCATAGGGAAGGGTTCCTTTGAATGTGCTTGGAAACTCCAGAGGAAAACCATGAACTAGATAGTGATAAGGAAATCCTAAGATTGCCAAGCTTATGAAGACAACAACTTGAACTTGGTGTGATCTGCTCTTGGAAAGAAAAAAGCAAGAAGTGGCGACCATTCGTAGACCTGCAACAGTGAGACCAGTTAACCAAGTATTAGTGCCTTACAACAAAAATAAAACATGACAAACTAGAATAGTCTCATAAGCTACGATAGCGAGAAGATACGACAGTGAGAAGATCATAGGTTACCTGAGGAGGGTCATGCAATAATCCGGTAAGGACTGAGACGAGAGTGTGACAGAGTTATCCTTCTCGTAGAGGCATCAAAACAAATGAATACTAACCCTACCCTATGGGTAGTTACCCATATTCCTGTGAGATGATCTAAGTCATCTGAGACCCCTCCCTTAGATCAACGGTGGAAACTTTCACATGTGTACAGAAGTAATCATATGCACCTAGAGGATGGTGCCTCAACGTCGAGAACCATCCAAAGCCTTCACTAGGGTTAGGTTAGGCATTTAATGAAATGTAAATCAATGCATTTAAAACCTATTATGCATGATCGGTAACCGGAATCCAATGATTAACATGTATGCTCAATATATTAATGACATTTACGTCTAATGTAAGGTTGGGTACATATGAAATATATGTGAAAGTGTATAAAAATAAATTAAATTTTATGACTGTTTTGAGATGCGAGCTTATGTGTTACAAGTGGTATCAGAGCCCAAGATTCAACACTGTGGCCTTAAGGAAAAATTCAGTTAACAAAATATTTTTGTTTCACAGAGGGGAGTAGAGTATACACAGAGGAGCGTTGTTTACACCATCACGAAGGGTGGCCACTAGAACAAAATTCACACCACATATGGGAACTAATCTGGAAGTGTGGGTCCAGTTGGAAGAAGGAACTCGTAGTAATACAGATGCAATGCTACTGGAAATCGTGAAACAACTTCGAGCTAAGATAGAAAATTTGAGGGAAGATAATGAAAGATCAAGACTTGAACAAGAAGGAATATTGAAGATTCTTACTGCCAAACATAACCAAAGGAACCAAACTCCTAGTTAGGAGGAGGAAAATAGGAATGAAGAACACCAATAGCGAGCAAAATATTCCAGGATAGAGAAGGAAGAAGGGTCAGAAAATGTTTTAGGTGGTAAAGGTAATAAGAGATAGAAGACCAAATTACTCAGAGAATTTAAAAAGATAAAACTCCTGATATATGAAAGAGAAAAGGAAGAAACAATTAAGACCTGGTTAATCAAAATGAGCAAGTATTTCTAGATCTATGAATATGAAGATAACCTAAAGCATAGACTCGCCATTTTCCAGCTGAAAGGGAAAGCTACCTTGTGGTGGGAGGAAGTCAAAATGGTATGGGGAGTTGATGAACAAGAAGTTATGGGGAGAAATTTCAAAAACATTTTAAGGATAGATACCTCACTAAGTGATTTTATGATGAAAAACCCAAAGAATTCCATGATCTTAGATTGGGGCAACAAACTATGGATGAGTTTGTGACTAAATTCATGTCGCAATTAAGGTATATTCCTTATATACGTGAGGAAACGGCTAAGGTGAAATGATTTGTTAGTAGTTTACCAACTTTTATGAAGGAGAGAATAGAATTTGACAGTCCAAAAACCATGGACGAAGCTATACGAAAGGCTAGAATATCCTATCAACAAATGGAGCAAAAAGGATAAGGTAGAAAAGACTAGATAGCTAAAAAGGACAGAAGAATGCCTTCAATCTTAAAAATGCAAAACCTAGAAATCCAAAAAATATGTTCAAGAAACCACAGAATGGAGTTCCATGGAAAAAATAGATGAAGCTACTTGGGAAGATGAAGGCTTTATGCCACAAGCTTATCCTATTTTGCTTCAGGACTGGGAGAACACCAAGGATCGTGTTCACATAAGGGGGGGGAGATGTAACACCCCCAGTTACCTTGGTTTTATTTCTATCTTTTACAAACATGTTTAATTGTTAAGTAATTACCTCTTATGGAGTTTGACATGTTGTTTGGTTAGTTAAAGACCTAATTGAGTTAGGAAATAATTTTTAATTCTTATTTAAAATAAATGATTAGGATTTACAAGAATCTATTTTATCTGAGCAAAGGAAAACTCATGGAGGACCACAAGAGTTCCTAAATCCCAAGATAGTTGGAGGAAATAGTTACTCCTTATTCCAAGGGATTGCTTTTAAAAAAAGGAATTCAGGTAGGAGGAGGGCATTGGAATTTTCTCCTTTCTAAAAAAGTTAGGAGGAGAAACAAAGAAATGGGTTGATGTGATGTGCTACCCAAGAGTTAGGTTCATGAGCTGGTAAGGACTAGTGGAAGGCTCGAACTCTATCGCAGATATACATCAACCTGGGTCAAGTGAGACCTTGATTTCCATTGACTAAGATGTAAGGAAAAACCCTACATTGTCACCATTGTTTGAGAGTTGGGGGAGCTAGGAAGGTGAAATGATGATCAAACCATTCTCATTGGCAGGGAGGTGTGGTCGTAGACAACGATTTTCCTTGTCAAAACGAAGATAAGTATTCTAAGTATATAATTTTCATTAGGTTGATTTATAGCTATTAGAACACTAAATGAAGAAAACATGAAAACGAAGTTTTGTAGAATTTCTTCATATGACTTCTTGTAGAATTCAATGGGTAAATTAGTTCTATTTTACTGGTTCTTAATGGTAGAAATACTTGACTGAGAATAGATGATGAAAGGGTTTCTTTACAAACATTGTTGAACCTTTTCTTCTTACGATTCCTATAGTATTGATTTTGTTTTATGAAAATAAAATGAAAGAAAGAAATTTCTCTATTGGAGTGACCATATGAAGGAACTTCAATTCATCTTCTTGAACTATGGAAAATAGTATAGATAAGTAATCAAACCCTCCTGGTAGTAATTTCCAATAATTATAAATGTTGTAGAAACTGACTAGACAAGCTTAATGAACTACAGTAGGAGTATTTTTTATGTTCTGAATAAGAAACGAATTATTGGTTACAATGTATATTTTACATGAGAATTACAGTAAGATTAAAAGAGTGAATTAAACCTAAAAATTTAAAAGGGTCATTCGATAAATTGTAGTTCTCATAGTGACATTATGAGAAACATAAAAGTAGTTCATATTTCATTATGCTCATAATAAGGTCATGTTGCTATGAGTGACATGGTAAAAAAAAATACATATCAATTTTTAATATTCTGAAGGGAAAAGAAAGCCCTTAAATAAAACTGTATAATAACCATGCTAACGATTCAGTTACACATCAAGATAGAAAACCTATAAAATAGAATTGGACAACCTAGTCAGCTAGTTTGCAGTATACACGGGAATGCTAGCTTAAACAATTAATGTATGTGAGACCAAGAATGCTAGCACAAAAATCATTCCGTTCACATTTGATTTGGTGGAAAAAAAATGATATTAAATGGGAACATTAGTCAAAATCATAGATATTTAAGTAATGAAGAGACACAAAAGAGTGCGCTATCATATAACAAGTCTCAACCTAGGAAAAATGGTAAATTCCAAATTAAGGCGATTGATTCTTTTCCTTGACAAGCCACCGAAGGTCGACATAACATACTCACAATAAATAAATAAAGGGAAAACACTTTAAAATTGCTTAAGCATGTAAATCATCTACCAAGACTAAAGGTTAACTGTAATAACATTGTCTCCGTACAATTAGGAATTAGAATGAAGTCGACAATCAAACAAAAGAGAACATATTCTTCAATCAACTTGGAAACCTTTGCGAAACCTATTTTATGTTTAAATTAATAAAAATATGCGATGCAAAAATGAAATCACTTTAAGTCTAGAAGGGCTTAAAAACTAAATAATAATAATAAATGTAGATACTTTATACAAGCAGTAGTTCGGTGGAAAACACCATACACAAATGGGTTGCAGTACAATCCCTTAAGGGTTTTCATAAATAAAACTCATTAAAGAATAAGCAAGCCTTCCTAGTAATTAGAGGAGCTTGGACAACCAATTTAGAAGGGTATGAGTGTTGGATAATATCTTGGGAACTGATTTCCTTAGATCTGCAATGAAACCCTACTCTTCCCATGCATGAGAACCACAACACCCAGTAAGGCTTATGAATAAATAAAGCAAATCAACAACTTAGAACAATGAAAAAATGGGGAAAGTGTTTATACCTAAATCTGATGCATAGGGAAGGGTTCCTTTGAATGGGTCTAGACACTCTAGAGGAAAACCATGAACCAAACAATGATAAGGAAACCCTGAGATTGCGAAGCTCACGAAGAGAGCGTTATGAAACTAGCTCAAAAAAATATATAAAAGAAAGATAAATGCCTTAGAATTAAGTCTCTTCGAGGGGGCAACCTCCTTTACATTACACAAATGAAAGATTCTTGGATGATACAAATGAAAAGACCTCCTTTCTATATATAGGAGTCTAAGGGGTCATAATATAATTAGAGCCGACATAACAATAATAATGTAAGGGCACAA
>APFE030182166.1:6560-34753 GCA_000404065.3 Pinus taeda
AATGCAAGGGGAACACCACAAGGTATTGCATGGAATTTGAAACTTTAGTCGGTTACAACAATTGAATTGTCTAGACAATTTGAAAAAGTTGATACTTGATTTTCTTAATACTGATCTATTTTATGCATTTTCATGTACAATCTTAAAATTTTAATATATATATATGCACATGTATTGTACATTTTATCCATGAAGGCGCAATGCATGGAGAACACCAAAAGGGCATAATCGAGGGGGAGCACCATGAGGTATTGTATGGAATTTGAAACTTTTTATAGTTTTTTTTTTTATGATTACATTCTCATTTAATTTTAAAACATTAAAATTTAATTTTGAAGTACATAATCTTATGTATATATGCAATTATACATTTTGTTCAGGGCACCCATGATTCATATGAGAACACGAAGAGGTTGATAGATCATATATTTCAGCAAGATTCTCTAAATTAATGCAACTTTTTATTTGACATTGTTTTAATGTTATAATTGTTATTATCATGATATAAATTTTGGACATATTTAAAGTAAAATTCTTTTTTATGAATTGTTGCATATTTTTATTTGACAACTTTTTATTATATATTTAATTTTATAATGATACAAATTTTGGACATAATTTTGGAGTTTATGTGCATTTTGCCTGATGCATGGTTTGATGCTTAAAACTTGGTTTTACATATATAAGTTCATGATTATGTAACAATAAAAATAAATTTGCATTTATTTGGTACATTTTGCATAATCATTGTTATAATGTTAGTAGATTATTCTTAGGTTTTGTTTAAAGTTGTTTTGTCATTTTTTAAGTTTAAAATGAATCTATTAAAATTGCAAATTACAAAACATGGTACATTTTGAATTTGAATGAATCTTTTAATTTGGTGTACATGTCTAAAACAATCATAAAAATTGCATTATAAAATATGGTATGTACATTTTGAATTCATCTATAGA
Source organism: Pinus taeda (assembly GCA_000404065.3). Lineage (NCBI taxonomy): Eukaryota > Viridiplantae > Streptophyta > Pinopsida > Pinales > Pinaceae > Pinus > Pinus taeda. The sequence goes on from APFE030182166.1 coordinate 7,517, forward strand.
AAGGCTATTATGAATGTCAGTTGATAGTTAAATTTTTTAATATAAAGTTATTTCAATTCACAAACATAGTAGATAAAATTGCATTATAAAATATGGCCCACAATTTTCATGATGCATGCATGGTTTGATGCTTTTGAAGATTTTACATATTTAAATTCATGAATATGTAACAATAGAAGTAAATTTACATTTAGTTGGTACATTTTGCATTCAATCATTCCTATAATGTTAATAGATGATTCTTCGGTTTTGTTTAAAGTTGTTTTGTCAAGTTATTTAAAATGAATCTATTAAAATTGTAAATTACAAAACATGGTACATTTTGCATTTGAATGAATCTTATAATTAGATGTAGATGTCTAAACAATGATAACTTAGAATTTCATTATAAAATATGGTATGTACATTTTGCATTCATGTATTGAAATGCTACTATGGATCTCAATTGATAGTTAACTTTTAGTATAAAGTTGTTTGAATGCACAAACATAAGTCAGATAAAATTTCGTTATAAAACATGGCCCACAATTTGCATGATGCATGCATGGTTTGATTCTTTTAAATGTTTTACATATTTAAGTTCATGAATATGTAGCAATGAGAATAAATTTGCATTTAGTTAGTACATTTTTCATTCAATCATTCTTATAATGTTAGTATATGATTCTTAGGTTTTGTTTAAAGTTGCTTTGTCAATTTATTTAAAATGAATCTATTAAAATTTGAAATTACAAAACATGACCTACATTTTGCATTTGAATGAATCTTATAATTCGGTGTAGATGTCTAAAACAATGATAACTTAAAATTGCATTATAAAATATGGTATGTACATTTTTCATTCATGTATAGAAAGGTTATGATGGATGACGGTTGATGTTAACTTTTAATATAAAGTTGTTTGAATGCACAAACATAAGTTAGATAAAATTGCATTATAAAACATGGCCCACAATTTGCATGATGCATGCATGGATTGATGATTTTAAAGGTTTTACATATAATTTAAGTTCATGAATATATAGCAATGAAAATGAATTTGTATTTAGTTGGTACATTTTGCATTCAATAATTCCTATAATGTTAGTAGATGAATTTTAGATTTTGTTTAAAATTGTTTTGTCAATTTATTTAAATGAATCTAGTAAAATTGCAAATTACAAAGCATGCCATACATTTTGCATTTGAATGAATCTTATAATTTTCTGTAGATGTCTAAAACAATCATAACTTAAAATTGCATTATAAAACATGGTATGTAGATTAAATTGCATTACTGTGTAGAAAGGGTAATAAATTTTTCATTCATGTATGAAATCGTTTAAGACCAAAGAATGTATGTACATATAAATTACCTATCATGCATGCAAACATAATATCAGTAGCATCAAATCCTCAATACACCTACATAACAAGCAATATACATATAAATTTGTAACTCAATACAAGACCCAATGAGCACTGCTTTCACATCATCACACTGCATTCTTAAGAACGTACAACTTAAGAGTGCACAAAAAGAAAGGATAACAATGTACTTGAACTCTAAGTTCTCAAAGATGAATCCAAGGAGAATAAATTGTTGAGCAATTCAATTAAAAAGAATTGAATGGAATGCCAGCCTCTATGATTCATTCATGGTTAGCTTTTGACATTCTCCATTTTTTGACTTTCAATTGTTTCTTTATTGAACTTCTATCAACTTTATGCATGCTGCACACACCAAGTGACTATATTGTTTTGTTGTGTTATATTCTTTCCACGACTGGCCCACGTAGTTAACCGGGGGGGTTGGGGGAGCTGAGCCCCCACTTCGTTGCGCCGATTGCGTAGCGGGGAGGTCACAAGGGGTTTGAGAGGTGAATGTAACCCCCCTCTATGGGGTCCGGGGTAGCGCCCCAAATTTTTTTTTTGACCCTATGTTAGGTTGGCGAGACCTACTTATGGTTTTGTGCATGATTTTCGCACATGATTTTGGACGCGATGGTTTTCAGTCCATAGTTTTGGACGCAATGGTTTTTGGTCCATGGTTTTGGACGCGATGGTTTTCAGTCCATGGAATTGGATGCTTTGGCATGTATAAATATGTATTGTAACATTGAAAGGAACATAATGAAAAATTAAGCTGGTAGTCCTAGTTTTGGGATCCAGGGGAAAATCTCTGTGTATATGTGTTTTATGTGTTATGCTATTGCATTGTTTATTTTTTGTGTTCTAGAATCGTATGCAGGTAATTTTTGTATGGGGTTAAAACCTACATATATTGACAATTTATGGCATCAGGTTGTTATTCTTGAAAGTAAACATTACTTTTAGTTTGATGAGTTTCCTGGAAATAATAACCTTTCAGTATAATAGACCCTCTTTCATATATAAAATCGTTATCATCATAGTCTTCCAATAACTTCATCTTTCGTTCAGTGCACCGCATCAAATAATACTTGACATTTTTTATGTTGTTAATGGGTGAAACTACAACAAAAACATCTCCTACACAATCAATCAAGTGTAAATTTAGATCATAATTAACATGAAATTAGCTTTATCAACATGGACTTGATTTTATTATCTATTCTATATCTCTATATTTTAAATATTATCTAGATACTTATACACAATGATTTTGAAAACATAAAACATATATATATCCTTTGAAAAAAATTGAAATGCTACCTTCTCTAAAAATACCAGAAACTCGATCACCTTCAGATGATACTATAGTCTCCTCTGATTCCATCTCTTCGAAGCTTGCATTTGACATTTTCCCCTTTGTATTTAGTTTTGTATGTTTCCATGGTTTTACATACATATTGTTTTCACACACATCATTAGATTGTGTGTCCTCTATGCAAACAGGAAAAAACAAGAATATTTTCTTTTATCAAATGCAAACACATTTTGGTAATCCTTTGTTTTAACTGAATGCAATTTTCGAGTCCCTTTTACTATTTCAATTTCATATGTAATCAGTCTATCTCCATCTTGGACTCCAATATGCTGAAAAAACCTGTAGTAAATTCAAACAAGAATTTAAATATGTTATTTAAAATACAATTTATATATCAAAGATAATCATCATTTTACTGTTTAAACTATATAATTTATAAATGTTTAAAATTAGAAAATTAATAAAAATTATCAATATATTAAAACTATATTACAAGTTAATTTGTATATATGTATATACCTCCGTACCTCCCTTGATGGGTTAGTCTGATGACTTAGTGCAACATCGCACCATTGAACAACTTGTTCAACTGAGACAACCCAGTTTGTAAAGTGGTCCATTTGATATCTTCGAAGTGACCATTTTATACATGCCCCTGCACCATCATGTTATCCTTTTCCATGACCAGTCTCAAAGAAAATTCAACAATGTTTAATGTGGGTTTTCTTATGAAGACGACACAACCAAAAGGATGATCATGAAGATTTGAATTGAGTTGTGCATCCGTCTGGCCATATCCAATGTTCATTGAATTGTATTCCACAACCTTTCAATGAGTCATAAATCTTATCAAAACAATGTTGTACAAAATGTGTATCATGTGTACGATCATGTCGATTCTCATCGGTGCTTTCTATATCATCAACATTTTGTTCAGCATGTCTATACAGAATATGAACAAGCATAGAGACTTGGTCAGAATGATGATATTCACTCTGTATTTCATTTTGTGCAATAAATGTGTAATTCTCTGCAAATCCAATTATTGACAAAATGGTCCCTGGTGGAAAAATTTCACGGAATTTTTTGACTTACAAGTCCTGCCATCGAGCTTTATGTGAATCCTTGGTGTACTTATAAATTTATGTCCCAAATTTCTTCAAAAATTCTATCACGTAAATTTCTTCTTGTTGTAAATCAATCATTTTAGTACTAATTTTTGAACTAATCGATGTATGAATATATTCATATCTCTTCCATTTCACTTTTAGGTTAGACAATGATTGATCATTTCTATAAATAGAATTTTTGTTGTGAAATAAAGTCAAATTTCCACAATGATCACATTTTTTACCACCAACACATTTCTTTTGATAAAATAATTCACGACTTTCTCTTGCACATAGAATTTTGGATATGAAACCATGAATAGTGGAAGGAGGAGGTGAATTTTTCCATTTTTTTTTTATCCAAAATTAAGGAAGGTGTCATAATATAATTGAAATTCCACATGATAACGACAACAACAACTGTCGCTTACAGAGATAAGTTTAACATACCATGGTTTTTGTTGCACAAAAGTACTAATTGAGACATTAATTCCACGATTCTCTTCTATGAACTTTATTGAAAGACTCTATCTAAGTGGTGTCCAAGATTTGTTTTTCATGTTCTTCATACTGATTTCATGCTATTCTTCACCGCATCACATCCCTTGCTTTTGGTTAAACATGTGAATTTTTCAACCAATATTTATATATTATTTGTTTAACTACTTCTCAAATTCTATCTCTATATGGTTGCCTAAGCGGCTTACTAATTTAGTTATTTTTGTAGATTTAAGAGGAGAATGACCAAGATCGTGATTCATTGAATGATGCTATCAAAGCTAGCAGCATTATCCTTGAATACTAGTTGCAATGGTGAATCAACATTTCGATTTACACACTACTATCTTTTAACATTTTGTTTCGTTCCAAAAACCACTATGTAATTAAGGGCAGACAATGTCGTAATTCTAGGAGTTGTATTATTGACAAATTGTATAAAGTAGAGGTGTGAGATGTGAAAGCTATCGTTGTTAAGAGTCATTAAGGTTACAGGAGAAATACTCTAACTTTGAGTGTGTAACATTGTACTTGTAATATTTCTTTTATTAATGACAAGTTGATGTTATGAGCATATCATGATTCTTTAGTCTCACCACAGCCTTGATCAAGGGGTTGGGCCCACTTTCCTGACCAGGTGTTGCTTGATTAGATGTGTGTTAAGTTTATTTCTGTGAGTTTATTAATGTTGTGAATTTTTACCAGTGTGTTGTTGTGAGTCCTTATTGTTGTTACTCTTATTGCTGTTACAATTATTACTTGTTGTTACTCTTATTTGTTGTTACAGTATTTCTTGTTGTTACACACTGATGAGTTTATAGTTAATGTTCAATGTTGGGTAGGGAAACAGTGTCCTACACATACAATGTACGATAACCTTGAAACAACTGGTAGAACCTCGGGTTGATAATTAAATATGGATTGGGTGAATTGCATGATTCATACTTGGACACCAACAAGGTCCCTAATGCTTTTTCCATAGATTTTACCAAACGATTTTCTTTAGTACTTGATGTAACCACTGTCATTTGTATTGCTCTATGTGTAGCTATATCACTTTTCTTTCTAAATCATCCAATTGATTTTAGAGATCTACTTATATTTTGAATCACATTTTCCTTCACCTTTTTATCTTTCACTGATTTTTTAATACCAACAGAGCTATAGCTTCTTTTAATTTATTTGATGTTAAGAGACCTCTCAAAATTTGAGCTTGAACTATCACACTATCATCTTTGAATAACCTATCAATAATGAGCTTAACATGATATTGTATAAGATGGGCAGCTTTCTTTTCTCCATATATGTCAATGTTAACATTTTCTAACATCTCATCATTGATATTGATTTCATCTATACATATGAAAATTAAATGTAAATGGGTATAAATATTCATTAAATAATTAAATTAAAAAATAGAGTTTGAATGAAACTGAAATTAATAAATATGTATAGTTTCAATAATACAAATGATATATATATATATTATTATATATATATATATATATATATATATATATTTGATGGTGATTCAACTTCTTCACTTTAATCTCAACATCTTCAACAAATCATCAATCATTGGTTTATTATCCTTTTCACTTTGTTTTTCAACATTTTCAATCTCATCATCAATGTCATGAGGAATATCTTTGTTTACATTGCAAAATATTTTCCTAATTAGTTCATCAAATAAAAATTAAATTTCACAATACACTAGTTAAATTTTAAATATCCTTTATAATATTTACGTTTGCATACTTTCTTCAACTTCTAGTTGAGATTGATTTTATCTTTCAACATTTTAGCATTCTTCCCTCTTTTTTTTGTAATAGTTTCTCCCGTATTCTCAATGAGCCTCAATGTCTCTTGTTCGGCCATATTTTGTCTTGCAATTTTTTTTATTTCCCATGATAATTCAATCTTTGTAGATTTTTAAAATCCAACCCAAAAAGGTCAATTTCAAATTCCTGCCAAAAAAACTCACTTTCAAAATTTAGACCAAAAATCCACTTTAGAAATTCAGCACAAAAGATTTACCTTACAAAAAATTCACTTTAAAAATTTACTTTAAAAAAATCTCACTTTAAAAATTCAACACAAAAAACTCTTTTAAAAATTCAATCCTAAAAACTCACTTTAAAAATCAGCCCAAAAGACTTACTTTAAAAATTCAACCCAAAAAACTTACTTTAAAAATAAAGCCCAAAAAACTCACTTTAAAAATTCAACCCTAAAAACTCATTTTAAAAATTCAGCCCAAAATATTTAGTTTAAAAATTAAGCCCAAAAAACTCACTTTAAAAATTCAACGCATAAGACTTACTTTCAAAATTAAGCTAAAAATGCTCACATTAAAAATTTAGCCCAAACGACTTTAAAAATTAAGTCCAAAAAAATTCCCTTAAAAATTCAGGCTAGAAGATTTAGTTGAGAATTTCACTCCAAATGAGGAAAGAGTGCGAAAATAATGTTTCAGCTCAATTTATTTATATCATTCAAGTGAAATGTTTTTTTCAGAGGGTCACATAATTTCATATTTATGCTCGATGGAAAATATTAACACATTTTTGGCCAAACTATTAAAAAAAATTCGACCTAACTTTTAAATTAATTCAGTCAAATTATTTTTTCATTTATTTTAATAGACGTCAACGACAAACACAAGTTCAACTAAATGTGGTTTTAGTTTGGCTGAACTACTTTAACATGCAACTTTGACAGACGTCAACGACAAACACAAGTTCAACTAAATGTGGTTTTAGTTTGGCTGAACTACTTTAACATGCAACTTTGCAACAACTCAGCGCGCTGGTCACCTTTTTCTAACTTTAGAATGGTTAAACTCCATCCAATTTGGTGAATTTACAGAATTGAATCCACTTTTAGTAGATATAAATTTTATGAAATCCCATAGAAATTTTTCTAATCTTAATCAATTTTTTAATAAAATGCGTGCAAAAAAATTATGAAGGTCATTATGATTCAGTGAAATAAAAAAATTGTATCTTCTAAAATACACTATAAAAAATATGAAAAAATTATGGTTCATTACATTGGTCCGTCTTCTGTAATGGGTAGTTTTTAGATTTTTAGTTTATAACTAATATGTTGAGAAACTTGATGCTATGTTAAACATCTTCAAACTCTGGAATTTTTTCATATTAGTTCAATTCAAAAAATTCTAGTAATTATGATGTGCATCAATTGGTTTCATAAATATAATGATATTGAAATAAAGTATGTCTAGGTTTCATAAATATAATGATATTGAAATAAAGTATGTCTAGATTGTTGCATCACATTTTTTTTCCAAAAACATCAAGTTAACAAATAATACACTAGTGCTAAAAAAAACATGATTTTTTATGAATCCGTTTATTTTTAAACAACACACAGTCAAACAATTGCTAAGTTTTGACATATCAAATGTGAATAAAAGAAATCCAAAAAATAAGTAATAGAAAGCTAATAAAATTTCTGACAAGTTTTTTTTATTGTAAAATGAAATTCTAAAAAGAAAAATATCTTTGCTTTGCTGAAAGTTGAAGAACTTCTAAAAATGATATTTTTTCTCAAAAAAGGGAAAAAAGTGTAACCCAACTTCACCTTTTCACCCATGGCTCTCCGCACAATAGACATAAGCCTCGCCATATTCTATTTAGTGTTCCTTTCATATTTCATTTAGTGCTACTTTCAATTTTACGACCATTAAAAATAATATGAAATGTAATATGAATGTTAAATATCAATATAAGAAATCCATAATTCATTGTTTTTGTTTATAGCCAGTACTATGTGCGAAAAACATAGGACTAGAAGTCCATGCCCTGATCTTTGGATGGAAAGGGAGGGATACCATCGATAAAAAATACAAAGCAAACTCTTTTCCTAAGTTACTTGAATGCATGAATGAATCATATCAGATCATGAAATCAAAATTATAATTGAGCAAACAAATAATAAAATGCTAAGTAGCAAGTGAAACCAAGCATTACATTAACAGCTGGACATTTAACATTAAAAAAAAAAAATTAAATACCTTAACTCTGCCACTTAAAAGTTGAAGTTGAAACTGGAAAAACTCATTAAGTGTTGGGTTTAAATAAAATTGTGATTGTGTGAAGTAAGAGAATTAATTTGTGAGCATAAGGCTCAAATATAGCATAGCCTTACTTCATCGTTACTTTCCCTGCTTACTTCATAATATTTCATAGAACAAAATTAATATATGATTCAAAAGTTAGAACAAAATCATTTATTCTTTGGACATAGGGTTTGTGGAATGCTCTCTCAGCAAACTCCACATAGATCACAATTTTGTAATTTTTAATGCTTGTAATAGTATTTGGCATTCCATTTCCCATCAAAATACTAAAATTTATGAATAGTTTCATTGTAGTTTGCGAATCACCTGCCTAGAGGGCACATTCACACAAGAGTCACCTCTCTGCCTAGATAATTTGTGTAGTTGACTCTAATTGGCAGGAGTTAGTGACATAACTTGTATGAGGATATTCAACTAGTCTCTTCTATGAAAATGTGAGTATGATTTATGTGTTGATTTAGGCTTTGGACTATTGTAAACTTAAAAATAATATTGCAAGTTATTAAAAATATTGCCTTTCTTTTGAAATATATAAATTTAATCTAACTTTCACTGATTTATGAGTGATATTGATATTTTAAATTTTTTTCCAAGGCTAAATTTGTTTAGCCCTTCTAGGATTGGCCAAAAGCCCGAGGAAGGAATGGGATGGGTTCGATTTTTAATGTTGAATGATTGCATAGAAATCATTGGAAGGTGGGCTTTTCTTTCCATAAATTGGGTGTGATATATATCGTCACCCTGTCTTGAGCAAGAATACCAATCATAAAGGGTTGGCTTTGTCCACAAATTCATGGTTGTGTTGTAGATATGATACAGGGCTTCCCATCTGTTTAATAATAGTTGCCAATGGGTTTTTGCAGGTATGTTGCTATTCAATTGGGATGTTTTTGTGGTTAATATTTTGGGTTTTCGGCGGTTATGCGTTCTCATAACTCTGGAAACTGATACAGGTTGGAACCTCATCATCCCAGCTTCTCATGGTTAACCCATTGCAGATTATGTTACTTGTTTGTTCTGGTGAAATATCTAGCTTGAAATTACAGTGCAGATGAACATGTGAAGGACTGTTTTACAAATGTCTCACTCTGAAATTTAGTAGTGAACTGCATTTTAAATTTTTCTAGGCCACTAGTTCGTAAATGTTGGCTTTAAATGTAATTACTCCTTTTGAAATCCGTAACTCTCTTGGATAGATAGAGAAGAATCTCTCAGTGTTAACTTGGTGTTCTGAGAAGAAAACTCTCCCACTTAAATTCTGAAGCTTATTAATTTATATAAATGGGTTTATTTTTGTGACATTTATAGTTTCTTACACAGTCGCATGTATTGTTAAACAATCTGATTCTGATATTTGTTTGTTGGAAGAATTGTGTATGATTTTGTAATGAGGTTATGAAATATGTATTTAGCTTCAAATTATTTAACTACTTCGATTGGTTGTCACACCTATGCTAAAAGTTATTCTCTCTGAGAGTCGTTCTAGTATTTCCTTGCAACAATGCAGTTTTTACTATTACAGTAATCCCATGAATTAGTATTTGCCCTTGGTCGAAACAAGAATTCACCTTAGGGTTTCATTATACTTTCTATCGGAATCTAATGAATTGATTTATCTATGCCAAACGGCCTCTTTCGCCCGTCTCTAGCTTACAGAGGGTAGATAAGCCGACATGGAAACAAAGAGGTTCCTACATGGTTCTGGATTTCATCAGCGTTTATGTATGACAAAGTGTGTGTGTGTGTGTGTGTGTATATATATATATATATTATATATATGTTTTTTCTTGGTCTAGAGTTTAGTAACAGAAGGGATTCATTGTATGTTTATTATTTATACTTTGCCGCACATATATATAACATTTTATGAAAAGAAATGCTAAGTAAGGAATATTTCATGATCGCTGATTGTGCAACATTACTGAATGCTAATGCATATTTCTCACTGGATATTATTGTTGTACTAATGCATATTTGTCATTGATTGTTATTGTTTTGCTAATGAATATTTATTCCTGAATATTACTATTTTGCTAATGCATATTTATCACTGAATATTATTGTTCAATCCTATACCTGGAAACAAATAACTTCTCGTAAAGTAATATCACCCTTTAGTTACATCCTAGAATACTTATCTGTTCTAAACTTGTAAATGTATGAACCCAGCTTCATCTGAAAAGTCTCTCCTCCCAGCCTCGAGCCTGGCGATTACGTCCAAGCTCTCCCCTGAGCACTTTCTTTGTTTCACACCTAGATTATATCTAGTTACAGTAAGTGCCTTGGGACTCAGGACTCTATGGTCCAGCCTCAAGTCCTGCACTCAGTTGACTACTAAATGAGCAACTGCCCACTGGTTTCTCTCTCCCAACTCTAGGATAGTTCTCCCCCTTCTCCCTTCCCCTCTATATTTCCCTTTTTAGGGTAGGGGTGTAACTATTTCTTTGTTAACAATTTCTTTTAATTAAGGAAAAAAATTATATTTTATTAACATGTCTAAATTCTTAATTAATCACAATTAGGTAACAACTTGTTATCTGGCTTTAAAACTAATTAAGCACCCTCCTTACTAATCAGCTTGCTTCCATTAAAATCATTTTAGATGATGAAATTAGAGCCATTTTGCTAATGTGTTCTACGCTAAACAACTGGGAAAATTTAATTGTAGCTATTAGAACTTCAGCGACTGCAAGGACCCTAAAGTTTGATGATGTCAGCAAAAGTTTAATGAATGAGGAGTTGCTACGCAAGTCAATTGCAGAAAACTAGGGAGGAGAAGTTGTAGCTCTAGCTGATCATGGTAGGAGAATTGATCGAGGCCGACAAGGGCGATCAAGATCGAGAGGCTGATAAAAATCAAGGAGGGGCAGGATCATCTGCTTTCATTATGGCAATGTTGGGCACATGAAGAAAGAATGTCAATTTTGGAAGAAAGGACAAAAGGATCAGAGACTGGCCAATACAAACCACAAGTCATCTAGCACAAATGAAGGTGAGACTATCGATGTAGCCATAGATGGTGATGTGTTGTTTACTATTTCAGTAGAGGATGCATGTGTATATAAATCTAGCTGTAGCTTTGATTGGATCCTTGGCTCTGGGGCATCTCACCATGTAACCCCATGCAAAGATAGTTTTTGTTGGGGAATAATCATTTTTGCAATATTGTTGGAGTGGGAGATGTCCAGATCAAGATGAAGGATGGACAAGATATATTGTTGAAACAAGTCAGGCATGTACTAGAAATGCGGATGAGTTTGATCTCTATGGGACAATTAGATGATGAAGGCTATTCCACAAGATTTGGAAAAGGAGGTTGGAAAATTAGCAAAGGAGCATTGGTCATGGCCAAAGGACCCAAGAGAGGAACATTATTCGCATTGAAGGCACTGATAGGAAAATTAGATTTGGCTTTTATCACAAAAGAAGGAAATTCAACAAATCTATGGCATAAACGCTTCGGTCACATGAGCGAGAAGGGGTTAAAATCCTTGTTGGTAAAAAAGTTATTGCTAGGTTTGAAATCCTATAATCTTGATCTTTGTGAGCATTATATATATGGTAGACAAATAAGGATTTCGTTCCTTAGAAGTGGCCATGATAGAAAGAAAAATGTGCTAGAATTGATACACTCAAATGTGTTTGGGCCTATTAACATCAAGTCATTAGGAGGAGCATCATATCTTGTAACATTTATAGATGATGCATCCATGAAGGTTTGGGCATATCCCATGAAAAGTAAAAATGAAGTGTTTGGAATATATCAAAAATTCCATGTTGTTGTTGAAAGAGAGACTAACAAATTGCTCAAGTGTTTGAGAACAAATAATGGTGAAGAATATTTCTCAAATGCATTTAAGGAATATTGTAACAAGTTTGGCATAAAGCATGAGAAAATTGTGCCTGGTACTCCTCAACAGAATGGTGTCACAGAAAATATGAATCACACCATTATGGAAAAGGTGCGAAGTATGTTGTCCAATTCTAGTTTGGAAAAGAAATTTTGGGCTGACGCAGTCAAGACCGCTTACTACCTCATAAATAGATCTCCAACTACAGCCTTGGATGGCAGTATCCCTGAAGAAGTTTGGACTGGTAAGAATTTGAATTATTCTCACTTGAAAATCTTTGGATATGAAGCATTTGTACATATTCCCAAAGAAAATAGAACTAAGCGAGATAATAAATCTATGAAATGCATTTTTTGGGGATATGAGGATGAAGAATTCGATTATCATCTATAAATGTTCAAGAGGACTGTAGGTGAGCTAGAGATCAAGAAAGTTATTTACAGGTTTGAAAAGCAACAGGAAAACATCCCACCAATGCAAGAAAATGAACAAATTTAGGAGCAGGAAGAACAACAAGTGGAAAATGATGAAGAACAAGAAGAAGGAATCTTGCAGGGACCTTTACAAGAGATTCAACAGGAAAATGCACCACCACAGTTGGTTCAAAGATCTTCTAGGCCTCATAAGCCTTCACAAAGGTATCCTCCTTCAAACTATATTTTGTTGATTGATGAAGGTGAGCCTAATTGTTTTCAAGAAGCTTGTAAAGTTGAGCACATTAAAGAATGGAAGAATAAATAAATTCTTTGCTGGAAAATAAAACTTGGGAATTGATAAACCTCCCAAAAGGTAGAAAGGCTCTACAAAACAAATGGGTTTAAATGATTAAGCATGAAGGGGATGAAAAAAATGAGAGGTATAAAGAAAGGTTGGTGGTGAAAGGATTTGCCCAAAAAGAAGGTATTGACTTCATTGAAATTTTCTCACCTGTTGTTAAAAAGTCATCCATTAGAGTCATTTTTGATCTTGTGGTTGCTTTAGACTTAGAATGTGAATAGTTAGATGTAAAAATTGCATTCCTTCATGGAGAATTGGAGGAAGAAATTTATATGGAGTAGCCAAAAGGCTTCATAAAAAAAGCCAAAGAAGACCTTGTTTTCAAGTTGATGAAGAGTCTCTATGGGTTGAAACAGGCACCTCGATAATGGTACAAGAAATTTGATTCATTCATGTTGGAACATGGTTTTCACAGGCTGGAAGTTGACCATTGTGTTTATATCAAGAACTGTGATCAAGGAAAGTATAGCATATTATTGTTATATGTGGATCGCATGTTGATTGTTGGGCATGATAAGAATAAGATCAATAGGTTGAATATAGATTTTGGTAGAAAATTTGCAATGAAGGATTTGGGACAAGCATAACAGATATTGGGCATGTAGATTATGCGTGACAGGAAAAACCAAAGGTTGTGGTTGTCACAAGAAAAATATATCAAGAAGGTGCTTGATAGGTCTAATATGAAGGATTCCAAGCCAGTTGGTACACCCCTTGCATCCCACTTCAAGCTAAGTACTTAATTATGTCCTAGTGATGACAAGGAGAAGGGAGAGATGAGAAGGATTCCTTATGCTTCATCAATTGGTAGTTTGATGTATGTCATGGTATGCACACAACCAGAAATTGCATATTCAGTGGGAGTAGTGAGTAGGTTCCTTGCCATTCCAAGCAAACAACATTGGAAAGCAATAAAATGGATTTTGAGGTATCTCAAGGGTATTAGTCATTATTGTTTATGTTTTGGTCATAAGGAGACTGTGCTTGAAGGATTTACTGATGTAGATATGGCTAGAGGTATGGACACCAGAAAGTACACTACAGGTTATTTGTATACATTCGCAGGTGCAATAGTATCTTGGGTGTCAAGGCTACAAAGAATTGTAGCTCTCTCCACAACATAAGCAAAGTACATAGCTGCAACAGAAGCTTGTAAAGAGATGTTGTGGATGCATTGATTCCAAGGAGAGATAGGAATAAAGAAGGACAAACATGTGCTATATTGTGATAATCATTCACTTGGTGAAAAACCCATCATTTCACTCAAAAACCAAGCACATTGACTTAAGGTACGATTGGATCCAACATGTGTTAGAGGAAGAAAAATTATCCTTGGAAAATATCCATACAGATAGGAACCCTGTTGATATGCTCACTAAGATTCTACCAAGAAATAAACATGAGTTATGTAAAGCCATGATAGGAGTTGGTGTGACTTGAATCATGACTTGGATTTGGCTTCAAGTAGGAGAATGTTAAGTGTGAAGCCAAACCAGCGCACATTGTGCCAATGTTGACATGAACTCCCTGATAGTTCGTTGTCCCAGTCGTCACCGCCACACTCGCGCCGAACCTACCACACCACCATTAGTTTCTAGATTTTCATCTGAATCACATGCAGGATTCTAGATCCTCCTTCAGCCTCTATAAATTTGTATTTTCTCAGCCTGAGCAAGGCAAACCAAGGCCCAGGCATGTTCTGTAATCAAAAGTGATTTATGTTCTCCAATTATTTGATTTATCTCTTCTACTGTCTGCGATTGAATAATGTTGTTGTTTATCCATTGTATAGTTTAATTTCAGTTGTGCTTCTATTGCTTTCTACTCTAACAAAAACACCATCCGTGCATGTAGGGGAGTTTTCTGAAGATCCTCGATGGTCATATGAGAAGCTCTTTTGTGGTTCTGATTGTGGACATTCCTTGTTTGCACAACAGCACGCGGAAGATCCATGTTTGGCATCAAACAATCTTTCATTGGCTTGTGCAAGGGATGTGGTCCCTGCATAAGACATAACCCTGAGATGTTGTCTCAAACTACCAATTCCAAGATAGAATGAATTCACAAAATAATAAGTTTTCAATGAGAACCAAAATAGCTAAGAATGCAGAGATTCAAATACATCCATTATAGTAAGTGCCTAAGACATATCCAAGAGAAAAATGCAGAAATAAAACAAATGCAGCCCATGATGCAAACGATAACAAGTAGAAAACAACTTTCATATATATGAATTGGATCCTGTCAAGAACCATGAATTCTACCTCAAATTCCATGAATATCTAGAAATCCAGTATGCTAATTGCGAGTTTGGAATGCATACATAAACAAGAATTGATAAGATATAAGAAATGCATGGGCTAATAACCCAAAATGTAGACTAATAGCTCAGCTTATTAAAAACCAGTGTTTCAAAATTTCAAGCTATTAACTTGGGCAAGTTTGATGGGCCTGCTACCAACTCAAAATGAAAAATCAACATTGAGACTTAGAAAGCTCATAAATTGGCCTTTTAACAAAAATTAGGAACATAAATTCAAAACATAAGGGAAGACAAATTCGCTAAAATATTGGTCATTTTCAACCCAATATGCAGAGTCAATTGCTAAATGTAGGACACTAACTTGGCTTATTAAAAAGATTAGGGAATATAAAATCATGGAATAAAACAGAATTCAGCAAAAGCACTGGCCATTTTCTGCAAGTGGGAAAGGTCCTCTAAATTAACTATGTATTCTATGAATTCATCTGCAATCTACTCAAATTACTTGAATGAAATAAGCAATGCCTAGCCTAGCCCAAGATGCATATCTGGGACTCTCCTGTTTATTAGGTTCCTTACTTTCGATGGCATCATCATGTTGTGTGTCTATTTGGTGCCTTATTTTCAATGGCCTTGCCAGGTTGTGTCTATTAGTTTCAATGGCCTCACCAGGTCGTGTGTATATTGATTCTTCAAGGCCATCCTTAGTTTTTGCCCATTCTCATTGAAGCATTTGTTTGATGCAGTTGTGCTGCTTCCTTATCTTTCAAATCATCCTCATTCACATTTGCATCGACAAAGTCTCAACTATTTTTTCAACATCATTAATAGTTACATCCACAAGAGCCTTTAGCTTAGGCACTTTTGTAATATCATTTCGCTTATACTAGTGTCATTTTTAACCTTATATACGACTTCGATGTCGATGTTGTGGAAAGGGTAGTTTCGGTGGTCTTCACCGTAGTTTCACTGGAAACAAAAAATGGCAGAGGAGGAAGAATTAAATGAAATTGGCCACCCACCGGAAATTGTTTGGCACTTTGAAAAGTTCCCAACTTCTTGAATAGAATCCAATCCCATTGCCATTGATTACCATCACTTATTATTATTTATAACTATTAATATCTCTTGTATGGGTATTAATTTATCACATTTATTTAAAAATATGAAGGTACTTACTGATAAATGATAAGGTCGAACCCAATAAATCATAAGATTAGGTTTAATAGGTTTAGGTGGTTTAAAAAAAACCTTATTTTTAATTATTTTAATTAAATAGAAAAAATTATATGTTTAATTTCTTATATTTTGGAGAGAATTATATATTTATATCATCAATATGATAATATTTAGTAATTCACACCATTACTTTAAAAATATTTACACACAATTACAAGCATCCAAGAAACTTGTTAAAAGTCGAATTTCATAGATAATAAAATAAAAAGATAGTCTCCTCGAGATATTATTACTATAGGGTCGGATTCAATTTGTATATATTTTGCGAGATATAATATTATGCATAAATTGATTTTGCGAGATACAATATTATGCATAAAACTCTTCTGGAGATTTTACTACAAGGCACGAATAGCAAGAATCACTTGTATTTATTTTGCACGACATAATATTATGCATGAAACTCTTCTAAAGATATTACTACAAGGCAAGAATTAATTTGTATCTATTTTGTGAGATACAATATTATGCATAAATTGCATATTTTGTGGGAACTTTCTCACCATTATTGGAACCTATACAATTACAAAGAAATATTTACACAATTAAAACAGCAAGAAGTACTGCCTAATTAGTTTCGTATCACCAGATTCAATTTAAAAGTTTAATATCTGAATTCACCAAACCGGGTGGTGGTCAAAAATTAATGTTCGCCGGCTTAAACCTACGGAGGAAACCACAACTGTACTAAATTATAAACATGTTGATTAGATTAATTCTAGGAAGATTCCCATGCTGATTAGATTAAGCTTAAGAAGATTACCGACGGTAGTCAAAAAATTAATTTAACATGCAGGATGCAGGAGGTTTAATGAAAAAATAAATTTAATACAAACATACTTAAATTGGGTTAATAAGAACTAAACTAAAACACATCTCTGCGTACCTATAAATTTAGTGTAAGCATGGTTAAAATGGGTTAATAAGAACTAAATTAAAACACATCTGTGAGTACCTAGAGATGTAACTTTGGGGTAGGGTTTGGCCAATGTAGACATTAGCCGGAATAGAACTGTAGGAGAAAAGGTAAGAGGCCCAGAACTTCTAATGACTTATCAGTATAGGAGAAAGAGGATGACGAATTGGGTAGCAATGAGAGTAATCTAATGTATTGTTCACAAGGAATTCTAATAGCAGCTGGCAGCATGCAGAGCGGGAATACTCATTTCTGTTGGTCACAGATTCGACTCTAAACCCATCAACCCATCAAGCGGGATGAGCGGGAATACTCATTTATGTTGGTTTCGGGGATGATTCGACCCTAAACCCTTCAAGATAGTAGTCACGTCTATGTTCAAGAATCGCACACAAACACGAAGCACAAAACAAAGAAGAAAGAAGTGAGAATGACGCTAAAATTGAAATTGATCACCCAATTGGAATTGGAAATTCAAGAAGATTTGATGAAAAGACAAAAAGATCCCAGATATAATTGAGATTGATCACCCAATTTGGAAATTCAACTAGATTCAATAAAATGACAGAGATCCCAGAGACCAAGAAGACGGAAAATGATATGCAATCCAAGTGAATGTAAACGAGCAATGACAATGTGCCCTGTAATGCTTGCAGGTGGAGTAAACACTTCTCAGAACCCAACATGTGAGGTTGGGGACTGAGGATTCTAGATGTGATGATCTCAAGCTTTGCAAGAAATGTTCCTAACTTGACCAATTGATAAAGATGCTAGTCAAGGCCATATTACAAGTGCGCACACCTGCAATAAGTTTTTGATTTCTATTAGGAAAAGCAAGACAAAGTAGAGCAGAGAAGAACATGCAGTCAAACTTACAGAGGAAGCAAATCAATGAACCTGAGGGATTAATTGATAAACACAGGGTAAACAGGCTTCTTAAATTAATTAGGAAATACGTTAAATAAATTAGGGTTAATCTAATGGAAGAATACCAGTAATTCCTAAGGAACGCTAATTATACTAACATAGTTTGGTTCAACGTAAAACTTGATTTAATGAAGATGAAATATGGTTAACAGAAAATCAAATATTTTAAACACCCAAAACTTGGGTTAATCACTGAGAGGAAAAGAGCTAGAGCCATCTAATTATACCTAAAGTTATACATTGGAAGAGGGTTTGAACAGAGATGGAGCCATTTCTACATACCTGGAATTGTATATTGGAGCAGGGTTTGAACAAGAGCAACCACAAATTATACAAAGTTCAAATGGCTACTGCTATAGTAATAATGAATAAAACAGAGTTCAAATAGTGATTGCTATCTTCATCACATGAAAGGAAATTTCAGTACAAAAGAAAAGAATGTAGGTAATAAAAAATTGCTTCTCATAAGAGAGATCAGAGGAAATAATAGCAACAACAAATAAAACAGAGTTCAAATGTGGCGGTTGTTATCTTCATCACAAGAAAATTTCAATGCAAAAGGAAAAAAAAGTGGATAATAAAGAAAGTGGTTCTCATACCAGTGATCAGATGAAATGATAATACATGTACTTAATGTCAGAAACATTAAGTAATTCCAAAATTCCAAGGGGTGAACCAAATCCAATTACCCTGCCCTTGAAGTTGTTTTCTCCAAAGAATGATACCAATTGCAGACCTACTAAGCCAAAGACGATAACCCACAGAGACATCCAACCCCAAGACATATTACACACAGACAACCGACCCCACAGACATACGAGATTGAATGTATATATAGGCTTTCTTTTAACGGATAGTTGAACCACTCATTCCAGTGAGACCAATTACCAACGGCTTATCTTATCCGATGTAAAATGAATCCGCTTACCAAATCCAAAAAGCATACCCACAGTTTGATCCTTGCTTTTTTTGTTTCAATACTTTCTATTTAGATTCACGCTTTTTCTACAAGTTTAGATTTAAGATTTTTCCCTTTTATTTTACCTCTATTTTGAGGTTTAATTATTTATTTTAATTTCTCCAGGGTGGGCTAGAGTCTTGCATAGAGATCACTAAAGTAGAGATCAATTTATCAATTTTTCTTAATTAAGAAGTTAATAGAATGGATTATTAGAAGCTAATTAAATAAAAATGTTTGTGCCAACGAGTTTTAAACATAAATTCACTTAAAATTAATTAAATTATATATTTGCATATTCTTTCACCGTAACAAAGAATTTTAAGCACATTCTTAAGCATCAGGGGATTATTTGCATTTAGGCTAACAATGCAGTTTTTTTGTTTTTTTGTTTTAGCTTTTTTTCTTAATAAGATGATGCTAAGTTTTTTTTATGCATTTTTATTGTGGGATGTGGCAGGGTAATCTGATTTCATGGTTTACGTGAACAATCTTTTATATTGTTATGTGATTTCATGGTTTATGTGAACAATTTTTTGATGTTTTTTAAATATGTAATTTTTTGTTTTATTAAGTGAATTTCAAATATGTAATATATATTTTCTCTAATATTACATTTGATTGAATATTATACCATAATTGGTTTAGGCATTAATTTGAAATTCACTTTTCTTTAACGCTTTTTTAAAATTTTCTAATTAATGTTATTTATTTCTCAATCATAACAATTTGATGCTTATTTTACTAAGCTTCAATATCACACCTAATACTTATTTTACCCAACTTTTTCTCTAATCAATATATTTTTTTTCTCAATTATAATAATTTGATGCTTATTTTATCAAGCTCCAATGTCACATTTAGTACTTTACCAAACTCTTCTCTTTGTATAAGAGACATTAACATTTTATCTTAAATGTACAATGTGAAAAATGAAAGAAATAGAGAATTTTATTATTAGTTGGCTTCAAATACTTTTATATTATAGAATTTGATGTATTTTTCTATTTTTCTTATTAGAAAATGCATTAAAACTAGAGTTTCATGCTATCTAATATATGTCATACAACTTAATTTTGATGGACTCTTTTTTTTGTAAGCTTTATAAATATAATTCCATTACTGATAACTAACATTACATTGATAGCTCCTTTTCATCAAAAAGGCACTCTAGGATCCCATATTTTTAACATGTGAAGACCAAATATTCAACGTTACTATCAGTGAAGTCCTTAGGTACCAGAAATTAACTTCCCAGGGGCTTGTACAAAACTTAAAGAGGACAATACTAGAAAGACATGACCTTTTTTTAAAACATAATGAGCAGTACTATGCCTACTACCCATTTACAGTAACATGGCATCCATTGTACTATGAGTAAACCATACAAAAGAACATTGTTTCAAAATGGCATGCCATCAACCCGTAATACAAACTAGAACAAAAAACCAAGAATAACGAGCTTGCAAAAATAAGTGAAAAAACCATGAGAAGTTGTTAATCTGAAATGATGACTGGAGAGAGTGGACTAGAGTTTCCTTGGGGCAAGATCCCAGCTGGAGCATTGATGATTGTTGGTGCTTCAAGTTGTGCATCAAACTCAATATCTGAGTCAAACACTACATAGCGCTCTACCCTTGTTAACCTCACCATAATATCATCCAAATTGTAGCAAATATCTCAAAGAATTCTCTTGATTTCCTCCTACCATGTAAATATCTTATAATTGTGGACTTGTTTGTCACAAATTACCATATGCAACAACGTTTCTAGCTATTGATGCATAAACAATGAATGAAGTAGAGCTTCCTCTTTCTGAATTTTCCTAGGTCAAGAATGCACCTGAGGTGATTGCCACTAATCTCAGAGTAAAAAAATATAACTAGTCCCCAAACTCCTTTGCCTCTAATTGAAGAATTTCATTCCTCACTTCAGAGGGAACCAAATCAAAGTGGTTGGCCATTGAATCCCAACCAAAGAGATGTCGACGATGAGACGAGGATGATCCTAATGCACCACCACGACGACTGAGCAAACATTGCCTAGGGGCCATGTTTAGACAAAACATAAGAATATGGGTGAACAATAATGAGACCAACAAGAGACAATGGTGGGTAGACAACGTTACTGGAGCAACAAAATTGAGGATAATGAGGACGTCATCGACCATAAAGTGGAAGAGAGAATAATGTTTCAATGGAGGGTATGGCACAGGGCAATGAAGCTCAAAATGACTTGCCCACCCAACATCCTAAAGGAGAAAATTTCACTAAGGATAAAAGAAATTGAGCCCAAAAAACTTAGGGTAGCTTTGACAATAAACTAGCCCTTGACACTATCAGAACCAAATAGAAAATGTAACAGGGTACCACACTCCACAGACTAATACAAGATAGTTAAACGAAATACCTATCGAATCATAAATTTCAGGTAACGAGGTGGGCATCACAGCGACCATCTCAAAAGAGGGACCCATCATCGTGTTGTGGAGAAACAACACAAATAACATTGACTCCTATGGAGACTAGAAGAACTACAGAGGTGATATAGCACAAACAAACTGGTAGCTGATAAACAAGAACCAAATTGTGATGCAAGCTAGTATAGAGACAAAACTTCCTTCGAAACTAGAGAATCTAACCTCAACATCCGGGAGTAGCACGAAAATTGGAACCCTTCCACTTCAAATGAGCGACGCAAAGAAGACGCCACCCTGAGACGATGCCCGTATATTTATAATGGGGAAACTATGTGAGAGGGTCGAATAGATGTGAGAGAAAACCAGAATGTGCAAAAACCACAAAGGGACAAGTGTATATCATGCAACGTATTTTAATAATCTCAGTAAAACCCCAAATTATGTTCGCATGAATGAAATGCGCCTTATGTATGTCAGGGTCACTTCCTCCCATAACCAATCCTCCATGAGTGAGGTGAGCCATAACAATTTGTGATGGATGGAGGTTGTGAACAAAAGGAATGTTGTATTGAAACCTAGTTGCTACCATTCACCCGCATTTAAAATGACATGAGGAGGATACATGATCATGAAGCTGAGGGAGGTGAGGATGCCACACTTGGATGGGATCGGGAAAAGTGTAGAGCGTGGGAATCTTACCCAGATTCGTCATCCCGTTCACCATTCTATTTGTGAGCATGAAAAATCATGCTACCTGCCTCGCTTGGGAGCCTTAATACTAGCCCCATCGGGGACATTATCCTATGCTGCGAACTTGTCTTGTTGCACCCACCGTTCGATTTTTTGTATATCATCTTTGAGAGCCACGATGCTCCATAGGTCATCAAAGGCTAGGTGTCATTTGCGGCTACCCCAATTAGCTAATGTTTCTACCACCCTATTTCCTTCTCGCTGGGTATGGTGATGAATAATGTAATCGAAATTTGAAACAAGGTTTTTAATATTCATAATCACTTTGTGAAGGTGCCAACTGTGACTTATTTTATCCACCGGATG
Source organism: Pinus taeda (assembly GCA_000404065.3). Classification (NCBI taxonomy): domain Eukaryota; kingdom Viridiplantae; phylum Streptophyta; class Pinopsida; order Pinales; family Pinaceae; genus Pinus; species Pinus taeda. The sequence goes on from APFE030182166.1 coordinate 30,303, forward strand.
ACCATGTAACATCCTACGTAAACATTGTATGACAAGGTTAGACTCTGCATGTACTTGTAGCAAACGATACCCCTCTATGGAAACAATTTGTAAGGCTTTCTCCAAGGCAAGAAATTATGCCAAGTTATTAGTTGTCATGCCATAGGATAATGCATACACATGTAGAGGTCATGAATTATCACCTTGGAAAATCCCACCATAGCCTGTCACTCTCGGGTTTCCCTTAGATGTGTGGTCGAAGATTAATATCCTGAAGCTTAACAAAGGAGGTGTGAATGAATTGTTACTATTAGAAATTGATCCCATAACTATAATGGGAGAGGGGATCAACATAGAAGAGTGTAAGTAAAGGTTTTTTAAAACATAATCCTTATACTCACTAGTTGACAAATATTCCTTTGTGATTGAGGATACAAAAACCGTCTCTCGAATGTTGTGGAGGATGGTTTCTTTTAAAATAGAAGCGGTCGTTTCCTTCATTTCAAACACTTTGAGGTTCCTTTATTTCCACAAATTCCATTGGGTGAAGACAAGGGCCAATTGCCAAGCTCTTAAAAAAATAGGATTCTTAAACCTTTTATCAAAACAATCAGTTAATAAAGTTTTGACATCTCTCGAGTATGGCAAGGTACATCGAAAAATTTGTGGGATAATTTCCAAAATACGTCATGCAAAGGGGAAAGTAATAAAAAATTGGTATGTCGATGCTTCTGCTTGAATACATAGTGAACATGAAGACGGCCTATCATAGTCTTTTCTCTGTAGAAGATCCTATGTAAAGTTATGACCCCATGCAATCAGCTAGAGAAAAGCGGCAAGCTTTGGCCACCATGAGCCATTCCACAACTACTTCCAAAAAGTTTCATTATCAATTGGATGAAGCCCTGCAAGTTGAGATTAGGCTTATTTTAATGAGAATGTGCCAGATGATTGATTCCCCCATCGCAAAATATCTTGTTGTTGAGAGACTTTAATTTTCCTATTATGTAGTATTTCTTGAAACTCCTCCCAGGGGAAACTATCGATCTTGTGTGGCCAATCATCTTTTTCCTTCCATATCCTCCATTACTGCTTCTTCGTTAAAGGTTTCCAAAATTCTATCAACTTTTGAGCGGCAAGGCTTTTTGAAAGAGTTTTTATGGGTTAAAACTGTTGGATCTCTCCCAAGCGAGCTAACTGTTGTCAAGAGTCTTCCCATAAAGATGCATTTGTACCATCTTTTACATCCCAAAATTCATGGCGTTTAATAAGGGTCCTTACCTTTAAGATCCTAGTTCCAGAGACCAGATCTTTTGATAGTGCCATCAAGATGTAATCTCTCTTCTTGGTTGTGTTGGGGGAAATATTCCCTTAGCAAAATATGCTTCCAAAGTTTAGGGCCTCCCTAAACCCAAAGCCACCATAATTTCTTATCATAAACCTGGATGGTCAGTTGTGGATCCCGAAGACCCAATCTCCACATGGACTTTGGTTTTTTCAATTTGTCCCATCCTACCAAAGCCCACTTATGCATTTTGTCGGCGCCCCTCCACAAGAAGTCACTCCATAGTGAATGAAGATTTATTGATAATATTGCTTTTAGTAATATGAGGTGGCTCAGAAAATTAAGAGCCGTAAAAGTCCAATTGTTAACCTTTCTCTAGGTCCTTTCTATGAGGTCTTCCTAGGATGCCACTCAATTGGAGTGTATAACCAGAGGTAAACCCAAGTATTTAGAAGGGAGATAACCCTTTTTAAACCTAAAATTCAAGTCAAATGTGGCTGAAAAACCTCTAGGAAATTGAAGAAAAAAATGTTTTATCTCTATTTACAAATGTGTCAAACACATTCATGAAAGTTTGTAGCATTTTGCTTATACCTCTCACCTCTTTCATTTTGGGTTACACGTAGAGGACTACATCATCAACAAATTTTTGATGCGAGAAAGTTTCTTACCATATAAAAATAAACCATACATGTACCCCAAAACATAGGATATCTGTAAAATTCTGCCAAGCCCTTCCATCACTAATATAAGTAGGAAAGGAGATAGTGGATCACCTTGCCTCAAACCTCTAGAGGAGGTAAAAGTGGCCAAAGTGAACCATTGATCAAAATAGAGAAAAAATGGTAGATATGAGAGACGACACCCAAGATATCCATTGTCCAGAGAAGCCATAGGCTCGAAGAACCTGAAACAAGTCCAATTGATGCGATCATAATATTTAGACAAATAGAGTTTAATAATCATACTTGGGTTCTTCATTACTGTAAGGGAATGAATAATTTCTTGCGCTGCAATGATGCCATCTACAATCTCTCGACCCTCCACCAAACCAATATGAGTGGGCGATATTAGAAGTGGGAGAATTGGTTTCAATCGATTGACAATCACTGATGAGATAATTTTGTATATCACATTACAAAGCGCAATTGGTTGAAAGCCGTTAGGAATCTCCAAGTGTCCATATTTGGGAATGAGAGTAAAAAAAGTAGCATTGAGTGTGGGTTGCAAAATATTTTCTTTGTCTCGATTCTTCTACTATTTTGTGAATATCCTTACCCAAGAAACCCCAACATGCCTGAAATAAATCAGAGGTGAATCCATTAGGTCCTAGTTACTTATTTTTGGGCATATGCATGACCGCCATCTCTATTTCCTAGAAAGAAATTGGCTTCATCAAGGTGATGTTCTGGTCTTTACTGACTAGTCTTGGGATATGCTAAAGAATGATATTAATATCTCGTTTCCTATGGGAGGATCTCTTAGTTAGAATATCCATAAAATAAGCTTTTGATTCCTGCTCAATATCATGATGTTGTATCTTCCTTTCACCATCACTCAAAATAATAGAAAAGATTTTATTGATGTGGTGGCGGTGTATCATGGATTTATGAAAAAGAATGAACTTCATTCTCCTTCTTTAAGCCATTGTACCCTGGATTTCTGCTTCCTCTTACCATTAAAATGTATTGGAGACAAGAGTATTACCACTTGTGGTGGAGTATTGGTAGATGCACATCCAGAAATACAACTCCAAATTGGAAATTTAAGAGGATACGTTGTAATAAAAATAAAATGTTAGAATATAAATAATCCAATAGACAACAAGTTTCAGGCCCTCCTTCTAGCGCCAAAAATGTTGAAGGATTGAAATTCTCTCCCTACAACACTATAAGGGAGAGCACCCAGTCTAGACCTTAAAGAAGCTCATTTTCCGTTTGGAATGGTGGTTCCAACTAGTTTAACTTGGACCAGTTACCTTTTCCCTATTTTTATTGGTTTAAGATGTTTCTTTAGTTACCAATAGGCAAGGACATTAGATCGATTCTTCCTGTTGATTAGGCAAGAGAATGACCCTTAAGCTGTTTTCATGGCACAACCAAACCACTCTAAATTTTTGCCTCTTAAAAAGAGGACTTCTAGAATGCAAAAGGTATGATAACACATGCAAGATCTAGTTTAAGATGCAATTAATCTAGCCTATCCCAATTGTCAACATTCTCCCAAAAGGGGTGTTGGTCGAACCGACTGTGTGTGGGTGAGTTGGGAGCATGTGTGGGTTGGAATTATCATTCCTCTAATAGTGTGTCTTGGCTACGGTGTGTGTTGGAGTGGGGCTTGAGCTCAATTCAAAGTTGGGTTCTTTCGCTGGTGGTTTCTCACACCTATAGAGATGATTAGGTAGAGGGGTCGAGCCTGAAGAGGGTTAGGGCCTCCTGGCCAACCAACAAGCGTGGTGGTTAGGCAGGAGTGATAGATGATGATGGGGGTGTGGGAATTAAATTGGAGGGGGAATTGGCTCATGATCGGGTCCCTTCTCCCGGCGATGTAGACCAACCATCATCTGTGGAGTCCTTGAACCTTCAAATGCAGAACATAACGACAATGTTTGAGGATGTGGCAATAACATCACGATGACCGAAATGCAGCCATCACATTTATGAATTACCTACAACAAAACCAATGGAATATCCTCGACCGCTTGGAAAATATGAGGAGTCAGAAGCCCACCAATGACTGCCTAGATGAGATGGAGGTGCATCTAAGTCATTTGGAATTTCATGTCCATGGGGTCCTGGACTTCTGGCTACTCCTAAAGTTGGACATGCACCTCATTTCCCTCATATGTCGTAATGACAGTTAGTCGTTTTATCATTCTCTATGTTTGTTGGGCTTTTTGGTTTTTTTGTTTTTCGTTACTATGTAAAGTTTGGTAGTTTATCCTTAGTTTTTGCATTCATGTTTATCCACTGTAAAATTTTGAAGAATTAATAAAAAAAATTGACAGACAAAAAACATATTCACTATGATAATCAGGTTTAGATTAAATAGTTTGGAAGAATGATTTTTATCCAATTCATTTAGATTTAATTCTCACAAATAGTAGGCAACACTCATTATAATAATAACTTTAAACCTTACTTACCTTAAATTTTCCCAAACATCTAACCTCAGATATATATATATA
>APFE030182166.1:34829-95447 GCA_000404065.3 Pinus taeda
ATTGAATGACAAACAATTTTTTTAGTTAATTTAACTAGTTAACTTTGCCCAAAATCTTGAAAACATTTTTAAGAAACATAAATTTAAATTGTTTAATTTGCAAAGTTCAAGTGCTTTAGTGGTTTTTTAGGGTGTTGAATCCATTTATGCATTCAAAAATGCATTTTACACAACAATAAATCACAATTTTATTAAAAATTGTATTGTAAAATTAAAACCATGATATATAATATATATAATTTATTATAGTTAATTTTTTTAATTAAATAATAATACAGACTTAATCAATACTATTAATAATTATAAAAATAAAAATAAAAACCAAAACTACTAAATTACCAATGATTAGAGTCTATTACTCTATCCAACAAAAATATAATTAATTATATAAAAATAAATATTAAATAAAATAAAATGATCTTTCTAACTCAATAAAATAAATAATTATAACAACAAAATTAATCAATTTCAACTGCACATTTTTAATTAAATTAAATAAATAAATTCCCAATAAATGTTTTTAATTCTAATTTTAAATATTTTAAATAATAATAAAAAAGTTATAACAAAATGATCTTCAAAACCCTAATCTTTATTTAAAAAACAAAAGGTTACAGCTACATAGCATTCATGCCAGATTAATTACAAAGTTAATCATCATCACATAAGCACAATTACCAAGTTTGCAGCGTACACAATATACAAATGAATATGAAATACAATTATCAATAAATTGAATAGGTTCCACTTCACCGAAAGAATTTTTGGAATTTTTTTTATTTTTATTTTTTTTAATCTGAGTAAGAATGTTTGAATTTTTTTTTAATCATGGAAATAAATTCAGTAATATCAAAAAGACATATTTAGGAATTAACCCTCCTGAAAATCGTGTATTAAATTAATTTCCACAGTCTTTATTTAACTCAGGTCGGTTCTCTTCCATGAGATTTTTTTCCAAGACGAAAAAGCTTGATAATTTTATATAAGAAATATAAAACAGGCATGAGAGTACATTCATTTTAGAGTCACCGACTCATAAACCATATAGCTATATAACACATAGTGTTGTTCCTCCAAATATGTAGAAGAGAAGAGGGACATGTGGATCATATTGATCTGATATCATGGAGGAAATAACCAAGATGAGCAGGAGATTCAAGAAGTCAGCTGAGAAAGACAAGCTGACAGCCATTCAAAACTCATAATGAGACATAGTAGAGCCAACAAAAAGGAGATAAACACCTACATCCACAAAAAGAAGCTGAGATAAAAACATATGAAAATATAAACGGTTACCTAGAGAGGCCAGTTAGGAATGCCGAGAGAGACCATAAAGACCCAAAACGATCTAGAAATCTGGAGGAGTGAAATCCTGTATAGAAAAGAGATTCCCTTCATCAGCCACCTGTAAAGACCATAGACCTAGAGCCATCTGTAGACCATCTTTGGATAGATCATCTACACGCTGGTTGAGAGCCCTGTTGATGTGATGGACAGAACATCCCGTCATATTGTTCCACAAGAATCGGATCCTGTCTAGCCACCCAACAAGCTGGGGCTTTAGAATGTTATTTTTCCCAAGGACATAGTCTACCAGAACTCTCGAATCACCAAAAATAGAAACATTCTGGACGTTGAGAAAGTGACAAAAGCTAAGGAGGCCAGCAAGGGCCATAACCTCAGCTTTACTATTGGAGCCCCTACCGCCATTCCAGTGTATAAGATAGTGATTGTTTTCATTCACAAAAATAAGAACCCCACAGCCGCAAATGCCATCCTGTTTAGCACCATCAAAGAAGGCTCTAGGCATCGAAGTTATCTCCGGAGGGGGCTCACTGCATACCTTTTTCTCGGGCAAAGAAGGCTTTTGTGAGATCGATTCATAGAGAAAATAATGTTGGAGAAGGTGCCCTGAAATGGGGCAGAGATTCCGTTGAAAATGAAATTATTGCGCCATTTCCAGATGAGCCAGATAGCAATGATGAAAACAGTTCTCCAAGAATCCTTTTGTTGGCTGCACCATAGAAATGCTTCACTAATGGACACGTGAACCGGATGCTGGATTCCAAAAAAAACTGCTAAGGAGTTCCAGAGCTGTTGAGATGAGGAGCAATTGAAAAAAGGTGAAAATTGTTTTCCTCAGCGGATTTGCATATGGGGCAGATGCCAAGGCCTTGCCATCCGCACTTTCTTAAGTTTTCCCACGAGAGATTCATGTTATGGAAGGACAGCCACGAAAAAAAGATCATTTTGGGCGGACATCCAAATTTCCATAAAATGAGAGGAAAGGAGGGGCTGAGAGAGTCTATCTTTGAGCCACGTAGCATCTAGTAAATGTCTTTAACACAAACAAGATTAATCCCTTTAGGAAAACCCCAGATAAGACTGTCATTTTCCGCTATCCGGAATATCCCACAGTTCCTGAGTCGTGTTCTGATGCACTCCCGTTGCAGAGCTAGTACACCTTTCATGCCATTGCATTTGGCATCCTTCCAGTAAGGAATCGAACCGTTCCAATCTTTGATTAGGTTGTCCCAGTAAAAATAACCCATTTTGTGGAAATAAGATAATAGAGGATCGGGTATATCGATAATATCGGCCCCACTCAGGAAGGGATCTTTTCCGATCAGGATCATTTTGCCCAATTGAAAGCGCCAGACAAGGTTCTTCAAGAAGAGGCTGTCAATCTTACGGAGGCTTTGCCATATAAGGGAGCCCAAAGGAGGACCGATTCTGCCTTTCCTGAACCAGAAGGTGATATCTTTTTTACCCATATATTTCTTTCGGATGATGTCACTCCAAGGCCCTTCTTCGAAAATCCCTCTCCACAGGGATCTACATAACAGAGCTTTGCCAAAATTCCTCAGATCTAAGAGGCCCCATCCTCCCATTTGTTTTGGGAGAGAGATGTTGGACAATTTCGAGAGATGAAATTTGTGATTATCCGCGTGGCCCCCCCAAATAAAGTTAGCTGTGAGCTTATTCAAAGACTGTATAATGCTAGCAGGAAGGAAAAATAAATGGGACCAATAAACTGCAAGCTAATTTAGGACAGATTGAGCCAAGATTACCCTTCCTGCCAGGGAGAGGCACCTGTATTCCCACACTGATATCCTGTTAAAGTATCTATCAAGAATCCATTGCCAGTCCGCCTTTGAATATCCGTTTGCTCTCAACTGGAAACCCAAATATTTGATTCCTTGGCTGATAGATCGAGCCTCAATATCGAAAAGGTCTGTTAACCATTCAATCTCCTCCTGACATATATCACTGTGATAGATAGTAGACTTTGTACTGTTGATTAGTAGACCTGTCGCTTTCTGAAAATTGAGGAGGATTTCAAAATAGAAAAACCATGTGACTCTACATAAAATGCCAAACAAAATGACATCATCAACAAATAAATTATGAGATATCGAGACGTTCCTGCAGATTTTTAACGGCTGGCATTTGTTTTCATTGATTGCCTTGTTGATGTATAGGCTGAGAGTATTCATGGCCATAATGAATAAGAGTGGGGACAACGGACAGCCTTGTCGAAGACCCCTGGAGGCGGAAAAAAAAGGAGATGGGATGTCGTTGATGATGACCGCATAATTCACCTGTTCCACACAAGCCATGATCCAATTAATCATATTCGACCTTAAGCCAATCTTTGCCAGTAAACATCTAATGAAACCCCAGTCAAGGCAGTCGAAAGCCTTTCGGAGATTGATCTTGATGGCAAGCAAAGCACCTAAAGGGTACTCCCCAGAAATCTAGTCTTGGCCTAATTTTAAGATCCCCCCAGAAGATGTCGATGTGTTCCGGGAAGCCTCCCCTGTAGGCTTTGTCAATCAAGATCCACGCAACTCTTTTGTCTCTCTCTCCTTGGCACCATGGATCAACATAGACACATCTACTAATGGCATTGCCAATGTCCTCAAGGGTTTCCTTTGACCAAAATTCTAAGGGCAAGCCGGGAAGTTTAACCCAGATTAAATTGTTAGAGGGGGTGTTCCTTAAAGGATTATAGCCTAGATACCACCGATGCAGAGCCAGGAAACTTCTTTTATAAACCCATTGTTGCTTTAAAATGATTTCGAGGTCGCTGGAGTTTAAGAAATGGAAATAGTACCATTCCTTTAGCAGTCTGGCAATAATAGGGACATATCCTATTAAAGGCTTCCATTGCTACTCAAGCCAAGACCGCATCTTCGAATCCTCTAGAACAGGAAAGTGCCACCAATCAATCAAGGCCTTGCCCTGAAGACTTTTGATGCGTTCAGCCATATGGGAGCTGTTGATATTAATGGCAGCTGGAGGGGGGTAATCTTTACAGGTTTCTGGGTCTGCGGATGAAATCCATCCTCTTTCGCTTTTTCAGCAAGGATATTATCATTATGGACGAGAAATCAGAAAGGAGGTCCCTTTGACCTGATAACACCATCCGAGACATTTTGTGGGACCACAGGATGAGTCAACATTTCCTCCAAGGTGGACTGCCATTCACCTGACAATTTGGCACCTCCGTGGATTGATTCTGCCTGGATGGCTACTTGTACCATAGCCTCTAGGGCAGATGAGTCAGATTGAAGGTCCATGCATAAAGAAGCCACCTATCTATTTATGGCAAAGTACTATATAATCCGCTTGAAGATCGAAGCCGGACACAGCATTCAAAGAGAGTAGTAAGTACTGAACAAGATGCCTAGAGAAAATGGATCTGAATTCTTGTTGTCTGCCCGAAGTACTGACAGAAGAAGTCTCGGAGAAAGGAACCAATCCTGAACCCAGAAGTTAGAGAGCTAAAGATACTGCCATCTGTCCAGAAAGATTGAAAAGGACAGATATGATGAGGAGAGGGATTTAACGGGCAACAGAGAATTTGAAAGGTGACGGCTATACTTAATTCGGAAGGTCAGTTCCCAACTCCAAGGAGGAAAATACCTCAGCTCACATCACTTGACTCTGTTAAGACATGTACGATGGACAGAATCCGGCCCTTGGCCAAAAAATTCTTGCCTAGAAAAACCAGCAGGATTCAGAGAGCAAGGGGATCGACACAATCCAGGATGCTTATTCTGAAGAAGGTTCTTCTGGGCACACTATGCAGCAGCAGAGAAAATGACAGACACACTAGCCAGGACCAAACTTAACCCGAAAATCTGTGCAAGGCCTAGTAATGACGAAATAGTTTTGAACCTTGAGCATCGAGCTCCATGACCCACTTAAAAGTTTCGCAGGCATGAGGGAACAGACAGGAATTCTAAACAAAAAACTATGTATTCCAATGTCCCTTTTTTGTTAAAAACAAAACAATACCCGTAGATATGTTGTCCATGCACTTAGATCTATTAGCTATCATAATTCATTCCATTCTGCATTTGCATTATTCATACAAGGGATAACCTCTTCAAAAGAAAACTGTAACGATTCCTTTAAATTTTATAACAGAAAAAACAAAAATTTCAACAAGAAGTTTTGTCCATAGAGCAACTGACCTTGAGACGCGGACGAACCGTGTGCTAGATGCAAGTGGAGGAAGAATAAACAACCAGAGAAAAGCCAACATTCAGCAAACTAAGAAGGTTCCTCTTCGAAAAACCATCAAAACAGCGAAACCAGGAAACAGGAATACAGCGAATAAGTCTATAAAGGAAGAAGATTTCATGGAAAGAAGCTAGCCACAGAGCAAGCAGGAGAGATATGGAACGATTTGGTTAAGATCCAGGAGCCGACAAGTGATATGGATGAGTTGTAAGGCAGTGGTTCGTGGAGGCGTCACCTTCAGGAGAAAATATGATCGAGTGGCTTCTGAGGCAAGCATGCATTGCCAGAAACGTGTTCACCATGCAGCTAAAAACTTACGCACCTGTAAAAGTTCTCCAAACGCATTCTCTGGTTGGTCACTCCAACCTGCAAATCGTCGCACAGCTACCGCGCTCCCTAGGGTCCGGGTCAATCGGTTCTCTTCCATGAGATTACTCTAACGAACATGTTTATGATTTAATCTATCTATAGTTTCATGAACATGTTTATGATTTAATCGATCTATAGTTTCATGTTTATGATTTAATCCATCAGTGGTTTCCTCTACAAGTTTAACCCATTTTTCATTAGTTTGACCCAGAGGCTGTTTTATGAATCCAGTTATTAAAATTATGGATTAAATCCCCATCTCGATCAAACTCAGTACTAAAATTAAAACACTTCCCAATCAGACTGACTACTAAAATTAAAACACTACAATGTAGAGAGCGAGAACCATCCATGTGCAGTGAGAGTTATAGATTGAAGTAAGGTTTGAACAATGAAACAACAGTCAGAACAGAGCCAAGCCCGCATCCCTGGCTGTAAGAGAGAGCAAGAGGTCGAGACCTTCCAATGATGTATCAGTGGAGGAGGAATTGGTAGAAATGGTAGTCATCCAATGTATGGTCTGCTAGTTATGAGTACCCAGGGCCGTAGATTGGAGTAGGTTTTGAGCAGGGGCAACAATAACCACAAGAGTAGGAGGCCTTGAGCTTCTAGCGATATATCAATGGAGGAGAAAGAGGATGAGGGATTGGATAACAATGCAAGAAATATAATATATTATAACAACGGTTGGCAGTGTGCAAATCGAGATTTGGGACTACTCGTTTCTATTGGTTCATGGATTCGACTCCAAACCCTTTGATTCAGTTCTAGTAAAGGTTTGTTCTTGTGGCATGATCGGATGCTCTAAAACCCATCAAGGTAGTGGTGATGCCTATCTCGGATAATCTCACAAACATAAAGTCTTATATGAAGAAGAGGAGAGTAAGAGCGATGCTTAGATGGACATTGACCACCCAAGTGAAAATTCAAGCACATTTGGTAAGTGGAGAAGGAGAGATCCAAGAGACCAAGAAGAAGGAAAAGTGATTTGCAATCCAAGTTAATAAAGAAGGTGCTCTGTAATTCTTGTAGGTGGAGCAAACACTATTGAAAACCCACCATTCAAAGTTCGGCGCCGAGGATCCTAAATTAAGTGATCTCAAGCTTTCGAACCATGATGGTTCCCAACTTCGAAAATGCAAAAGAGAATGCTCAGCTTGAATCTAAGGAAGTCTTTATGATGAGGCTAACAAACCCAAATGCAAGTGCACCACTTGTAATTAAGTTTTTTCATTCCTATTAGGCATAACAGAGCATAACATGTGGTTAAACTTATGGAGGAAACAAATGAATGAACAAGAGGGGTTAATTGATAGATACTGGACAAAAGGTTCAATTTAATTTATTAAGTATGCTATGGGAGAATGGCAAAGTCATTTCTAAGGCAGGTGAATTAAACTCACATAGTTGGGTTAAACAAAATAAACTTGATTTAATAATCATGATGCACTAGGGCCAATGAAAAATAATAAATGTTAAAAATGTAAAAACTGAATTAATGGAAATTTATATTTAGTAAAGCTAGTTAAATTATGACAGTAAGAGAGCTAGAGCTAGCATCTACAAAAATATAATTTTGTTCAAATGGACGACCAACTGGCTTCGGGGCTTCCCCCCTTAGCACGTGGTAAGCATACAATAACAATGGTATGGGATGGAACAACCATCCTCTGATCCTTCTAGACATGATGGTCGTGGTTACTATGCCCTTCCCGCTCTTTGGGAAGGTTGATCTAGTTTGGGAGATGAACAGAGGGTGTAGGGTGGAGAGTTTGATCGAGGGTGGTCATGCGAACTCACCTGGAAGCGTAATAGCCAACAAGAAGTAGAGGTGGCCATGCATGAAATTGTTAGCATATTGGATATCTCACAGGTATTTATTTGGGGCCCTGGAGAGAAAATCTCTCGTTCTACAGTCATGCCTATCGGATGTGAGTGTGTTGGTGGAACATCAGGCTCCACACTGTGAAGCGACTCCTCTTTCAGACTGGTGCACTCAAATTTTCAGGGATTTACAACCCTCTAATTATGGTTCATTTTTTAAGCTTTCGCATTAAAAGTGGAATGATTTTGGTGGCATTTTCTTGTTCTTTCAAGATCGAGGTTATGGGTTAATGTCTCATACCCAATTGGGTGGTTTGGGCTTGTTGTTGTAATTTTATCTCGTCTTGGTAGTTCGGGTGCACAGGGGTGTGTCAGGTGGTTCTCGGGCGGTAGTTTCTCTGTGTCATGAGGGCTTGATCTCTTATCTTTTCTAAGGTGTTTAGGGTGCCTTCCGGACAACACTCTATTAGTCCTGGCCCTAAGCGGGTTGGGTTCGAAAGTCTCCTTCCATTTTCAGTTGCAGTGTCTAGATGAATTGTTTTGGGAAATTCAAGTATGTGGGGAGCCTGGTGTTTTGTGGGTTTTGCAACTCAGTCACATGTCTACCCTCACTTTGTTGTTCAACTATGAAATTCTCTGTCTGTGGTCATGGGGGTAACAGAATTCAGATAGACTTAGCCACAAAGTGATAGATATAGAAATAGTGACCCTTTTGCGCCACTTTGATGTCCATGTTGTCCTGCAACTAGTCACTTCTATGAGCACGTGGACCTATTTTGAATTTTCTTTTATCCCATTGAATGCCATTGATTTATTTCCTTCGACTATAACCATTCGATACAATTTTCATTACACTCCTCTTATTATTCTCCCAACCTTGAAAACCTAGAACATCCCAATGATGATAGCGTGAAGCAAAAGGATGCCAAAAGTGTTCAAAGTCATTCCATTCTTATGTAAAATCCTCTTGCTCTCATCATTTAGCTGAGCCTTGTGGAAACTCACCTGAGAACAAGTCTTATAAGTCTCTCTAACCTCAATATGGTAAAAATTGAAATCCATAATGGGTTGTTTCTCAATGTTTTTTTACATGAATATATATTCAGTAAATCCATGTCGTGAGAATCTGTTGTGTGGAGTATATTTCCACTGCTCACATCTCTCATACGGATATTTCACTATAGTACCTCTTAAGGGTATATTTACCTTAATCTCCACATAGTATGGAGTATTCTTCTCTGCGGCAGTGATGCTATGGATCACAGGACTAGACGTAACAGACTCGTGTTTCCATTGATGCCATTCAAATTGGATGGCACACAAAAATTAAAATGGCATCAATGGAAATGTGAGTCTGTTACGGCCAGTACTGTGATCCAGAGCATCATTGCTACAGAGAAGAATACTCCATTCTATGTGGAGATTGAGGTAAATATACCCTTAAGAGGTACTATAGTGAAATATCTATATGAGACATGTAAGCAATGGAAATATACTCCACACAACAGATTCTCATGACATGGATTTCCCAAATATATATTCATGTTCAAAAAGATTGAGAAACAACCCATTACGGATTTCAGTTTTTACCATATTGAGGTTAGAGAGACTTATAATGCTCATTCTCAGGTGAGTTTCCATAAGGCTCAGCTAAATGATGAGAACAAGAGGATTTTACATAAGTTTGAATGCAATGACTTTGAACACTTCTGGCGTCCTTTTGCTTCACGCTATCATGAGTGGGAGGCTCCAGGTTTTCAGGGTTGGGAGAATAATGGGAGGAGTGTAATGAAAATTGTATCGAATGGCTATAGTAGAAGGAAAGAAATCAATGGAATTTGATAGGATAAAAGGAAATTCAAAATAGGTCCAAGTGCTCACAGACTTGACTAGGTGCAGGAGAGCATTGACATCAAAGTGGCGCAAAAGGGTCACTCTTTCTATATCTATCACTTTGTGGCTAAGTCTATCTAATATTGTCTGATCAGCACAATGTGTACACAATTTTTATTTTTTTACAATTGAAATCAATTTTCATGTATGAGTATTATTACTCCAAAATACAACTAGGCCTATTATTATTCTTGATATTTTAATTAACTAGATTATTTCCATATATTTATTTATGCTAGTACAAATTTAATTTATTTTTCTCTCTAAGGTGCATAAATTATTTAAATGTTTTCTTCAATAAATTATCATGCAATGTCAACTTAATTATCTTTGATACTCTTCAAATTTACTTTTTTTTCACTATAACATTTAATAATTCATAAGTGATACCAGGGGTGTTATGTTTCTCATACCTCACAAAAATTACCTTATTTTATTTCCAAGGGTACTATGATTGTATGCCCTTCAAGTATCTAAATTTTCATGATGGGGAAATGGTGCAAGAGTGGAGATCCCATTAAATAATATTTGTTGTCATTTGTTACGAGACTAGTAGTTACTAAGGAATAATAATACCACTTTATTATGCACCCCTGAACTAATCCTTACGAGTGACAAAATTTGTGGCCTAGCCTTATATGACAAAATGCAACTCTCAAGTAGAAGTGTAGGATTTTAATCACAGATGCAAAATCTAGGTATGAAAAACTACTAGACTAACTACTTGCAAAGTAAGAGAAGAGAGCGATAATTTGCTATAAAATCCACTAAATAACCAAAGAGAAAATTTGAATTACTCAAGGCACATGAGTTGAATAATTGATGATATATTAATGTTGTATATGACCTCATTAATAACCTCTATAGGAGAAAAAAAAAACTTGAACTAAGTTGATTTCCATATTGAGAAAACCTTTATCACAATGTGACATTCAACCATGATTGACGATAGTTGGCCATGGTTGACCATGATTAATATTATAAACCAAAGGGAATAATAAACCCAAGGGATTAATACTAAAATCCGATTATGAACAAAGGGATAATATTAAACCCAATGGACAAATATTTTAAATCAAAGGTATCTAAACCCTAATATAAATATTAAAAGACACTAAAATAAACATATGCTTGAACATGGTTCATTTCATACTGAAACAATCCTTTTAACAATGTGACATTGGACCATGGTTGACCATTGTTGATGATGGTTCATTTCATATTGAAACAATCTTTATAGCAATGCAACACTGGACCATGGTTGATTCTCATATCAAGACAATCTTTATCACGATGCGACACTTGACCGTTGTTGACCATGATTGTCAATGATTTTCATATGGAGACAATTTTTGTCACGTTGCGACATTCAACCATGGTTGACCATGGTTTCCCATGATTAAGCATGAATGATATTATAAACCTAAGGGAATAATAAACCCAAGAGATTGATATTATAAACCCAAGGGAATAATAAACACAAAAGATTAATACTAAAAACCAAAACGATTTAAAAACCAAGAATACCACCTAACATTTTATCCATGACACATGGTGTATCGTTTTATCAATGCCATGTTAATTTTTTTTTAACTATTACCTCTTTTTTTCATACCCATAGAGAGTAACCTGGTTTCGGTCAATATCTACATCATCTTGCATAGGTGTGACAAAGGTTAATTTGAAGAGAACACTAACTATATAATAACTCAAAGATAAAAAAAGAAATATGAATATTCAGAGAAAAGTTTTCCCTTATCGTAATACTTCCCGTGACAGCATGCATGACATATGTTTAACTTTGAAATAATTGTTATAAATGGGCAATAATAATTCATCTTACAACAAGTTTCTCTTCATGGTTGCTTCCCTTCATCACCATGAGTGTTTTGATATAAAGATAATTTCCAACAATTAATATAATATTTTATAGACTCCAAAATCATCATCAGATAATCTACCAAGAAATTAAAATCTCTAAGCGGTCTCTAGTTGGATGTGAAATTTAAATAATCCATGTCATTCAAAACACTAAAGCGAAAATATGTCTGAACTTGCTTTCGAAACCATTGCCAAGTTGCCTGAAACGTGAATAGGACACTGGCCTACAATACAAAACCGTCAAATGTACAAAGCTATGGCGAAATGGTGTAGAAGACTATATATACACACAATATTGAAAAACAGGAAATCCAAAACAACCTTCTTTATGAAATTTATGATTACATGAAAACTCAGAGTTGTGATTATCTGAAACGACAATCCAATAAGAAGCTAGATAAATGAAAACTTTCATTCAAATAAAAATAATTTTACCACTGCTAGATCCACTGTGTCGAGGCCCAGTCGAAGGAAAAACAACCACGAAGAAACATATTTAATGCAAGTAGTGTAGGTCTATCACTTGCAACACATAGTTGACGCGACCACATTCAAATTGCATGACTGCTCATTACTTCCTGCTCCTTGGAAACCTTAGCTTAATTATACCGTAAGGCGTATCCCTTTGAAATGAACCCCCCAAATGTCTTTGTGTCTTAATCGTAGCCGTCAGATGTAATGTTAGACGATTGGAGAGAAATCAGTCGTTTAATTAATAACTAATAGGTTAAGGTTTTTTAAGGTTTAGAAACCAGCGGTTTAATTAATAACTAATACGTTTCCGCGTTTGATGCAAAGGAGGGCACGGGTGTTGAGGAGGGTGCAGCGGAGTTGCTGTAGAGGAGGGTGATGGACCTGCAGATAAGGGAGAAGGGTTTCAACGAGCGCCGCAAAGGACGAAACATCTCTTTCTTCGCTGCATGAGGGCCGCGTAGGCCGTTTTTTCTTGCATCTGATGACATTTGTTTGCAATGGACAGTAACCCTTCCTCACCAATTCTTTTGGACTTTCCACTATCAATGTGCACCTTTCTCAGTTTCCTACATCCATTTGCAACTGCATAAATACCTCGATCAGGGCAATCAGACACCCTACTCATATAAAATACTTCCAGCTTTGAGCACTTTGAAACAACCATCAAACCTCTATCACCTAAATGAATGTTTTCAATTTGCAATTCCATCAGCTGTTGCAAGTTTCTAGTGCTACCCGTTATAAAGATCTTTAAGGCACAATCTCTGTAGGTTACCTTGCCCTGGCCCTATAACCACATATTCGGTCATGAAATTGGTTTCAACGGTTTTCTTCAGGGCTATAGGGTGTTAGATTTTATTTTCCAGATGTTGATATGTTTTTGCAAAGGCCCTCTATCTTGGGCTCACAAAGGCATATTGTATTTTGATTTTATTTTTCCCTATCTTGATATGTTTCTGCAAAGGGCCTTATCTACTATCTTGTGCTCCTAGAAAGTATCCTATTAATGTGAAGATAATAATTTTCTTTTTGTGTTAGATTTTATTTTTCCTGATCTTGATGTGTTTCTGCAAAGGGCCTTTATCTCGAGCTCTCAGAGGCATATTGTATTTTGATTTGATTTTTCCTGATCTTGATATTTTTCTGCAAAAGGCATTTATCTTGATCATTGATCTACTTTTATGCTTTTGTAAAAGACTAGTGTTCGGACTCTCCTCAATGGTGAATCCAATTGGTGATCGAAGGGTTATATCATATATGAATGATGTCCAGGACGATTTTGTTTACATTTATTCTGATCTATGTGTCGTAATGTTAGAAGCTCTTGCATAAAACCCTTCAATAACACCATATGTGGATT
Source organism: Pinus taeda (assembly GCA_000404065.3). Classification (NCBI taxonomy): domain Eukaryota; kingdom Viridiplantae; phylum Streptophyta; class Pinopsida; order Pinales; family Pinaceae; genus Pinus; species Pinus taeda. The sequence continues at coordinate 48,163 of APFE030182166.1, forward strand.
TGAACATTTTGGAAACCCGGAGCAGTATCAAGTTTCAATTATCACTCTCATTAACAAGATTGTATTTTCTTCTCTGCTTCCTATTTTTCTAATTTATATGGTCTTATGTTTCAGGCACCTACAGGAAGTAATGAAATTGTTGGAGTCTTTTATAAAGCCAATGAATATGCTTCGCTGAATCCAAACTTTCTTAGGTGTGTTGAGAATGCTTTGGGCATACGAGAATGGCTGGAATCTAATGGTCACCAGTACATTGTGACAGATGACAAGGAAGGTCCTGACTGTGGTAAGTTGGGTCATGCAGTGATTTCCTTTGTTATGTAGTTAGTACTCCTACAAAATAAAATTAATGTGTCTTTTTGAAGTTCTTAGTTTAACATGATCATATGCATAGAAGTTGCGCAAGGGATAACTTAAAATTATCTGTAGTTTCAGAACATAGAAAGGAAAGTTTCCAGTGTTGCTAGGATTGTGGCTTGAACCCACCATTAGCCAAGTTTGAAATGAGTCGTCAGGCAAATTTGTTTTTCCAACTTCTCCGAGTCAAACTTGGTTGTTGACAGAGTTTGATTTTGCAACTTGTCCAAGTCAAACTTGTTTGTTGACAGAGTTTGACAGAGTTTGTTGCGAGTTTGACCTGTGAGTACGAGTATGACTTAGTTGACTGAATCAAACTTGTCTAATAAGGCCTATAAAAACCCTCATGCAGCCCAATTTAGGTTATTTTTACCTCTGCTGGATTCATTGCTTCTCTACTGGGTGATTAATTTCTGTGAAACAGACTGAAGGGAGGTCATGTTGTCACACCCAGGACACTCACCAATGCTTATATATTTTCGTCAAAATATGTGTATATATTTATCTTTTTTACTCTCCAATTTTGTTCTAAATTTTTTCCCTCTCCTTGTCCAAAACTTGGGGCTTCCGCCTCCCCGAATTTTCCTTGATTATGCATCTGCTAATGCTTGAAGGGAGCTATGCTAAACTCCACCTCTTTAAACTGTTAGAAGCCCAAATGCCCTGTTTCTTTCTGTATCCATGTATACCACTAGGCTATATGTTCTCTGTGTTGGTGAAGTGATAACATGGAATTTAAATTCCCTACTAGGCTACATGTACTGTGCTGTCAAATTGGCCCCGTGAAACTTGAAATCATGATAACTGATTTGGAATTGCGATTTTTTTATTCTATCTGCTAACACTAGAGTGCTAGGACACACTCATCAAGCTATGTACACCATACTTAATAAATGAATAAATTGTGGTCTAATTGTTAGTAGGTCTCATTTGTCTAACTATAGTTACTAGCCATCAAAAGCACAGAATAAGATTTAGAGCTAATGCTAAATGTGTATCAGTAGGGTTTTGGTTGGTAGAGTTTCTTTGATTGGACAGGGCACCATCTATAAATTCCCTTGCTGATTCTTGTATTGTAGAATCTTCTTGAAAATTTATGAAAAACAGTTCCGCTAGAAACCTGAGACGACTTTCTAACTCAACTGATATGTCTTTGAATTGGGAGGTATAATTCATATTGTTCATGATTTTATTTTACAAACTTATTATGAAGAGCCCAATCTTATGTATGTATTGTTGATTGAGAAACAATGCCTTACCAGACCTCCAATACTCAGAATTACAAAGACAATAAAAACACCCAAACATTAATAAAATAGTATTGTATGCTTTGATGATAATTGCTCTCATTCATCACTGGATGAGTTTCTGAATTTCTCATTTGTATCCATTGAGTATGCAATGCCACCATTTAAGGAATCATCCAAGCCGCTTTCCGAGTCTTTCAAGAGCATCTTGAAATTTAATAATCAATTTTTTGCAACTCGATAGGGCATAACTTTTTGTCAGTAGTTGCAATTTGTATTCCTCCAAATGCTTCTAGGAATTCCAATTGAATATTGAATAAAAAACCAGCAGAAAGGATTATATTAGGTTTTTTTCCCGCAGAGACTATTAATTTCCATAGCACTGTACAGATTATGTTGGTTACTCACACAACAATGTTAAATACAGATACTTTGCATCACTTCCTAAAAAAAGCCTTCGCCTACTCTGTTTTGTCTCTGGGTGATTCAACTTTCAAGGACATTTCTGGATGTTTCTGAACTACTTCATCTACGGTAACAGCCTTAATCTCCTTTATGAGTTTTGTTTAATTTCTATTTCATCCATGGACCATGATAGAAAATGCTCTGCCATCATTGTACATTAGCCACATAGCAGATACAAAGTCTTATAAATTTGATTCAAATTATTTCCCAATTGAATAAATTCAGTTATGTATATGCTTTCTTGATAATTTAAACTTTATTCCTGTGTGTTAAACTAATGCAGAGTGGTGCTATCGTGACTGTCTTGTTTCTGGTGAACAGACTCTAGAATCTGACTTGTAGTTGTTATATATGTGATGGCAAGCTATCTTATTATAGTGGAATACTTGATATGATTGATATGATCAAAGTCAAACAGTTGACTTTGCTCATGTCCATCAAAAATCAGTTGATAGTTTTCATTTAAAAATATTTCTGCATTGTTCACTCTTTGTATACCTTTATTTGGAAATAGTCAACTGTGCACATCATACAAACATTCACTCCATTACCTTAAGATTAACAAAATCCATTACAAGAAACACTTAACTATAACAAGCTATACATTTTTATTTGCTAGGACGCCCACATTAGCTTACTTTATTCCTGTTTGATTGGCAACTTAACTTTGATGCTGTCTATTCTGCTAAAACAAAACCACCAACTAGACATTGCATTTTGCTCCTTGTTTGAATCGATTTTTGTATCCACTTTCCACTATCGAGGATTTGGCAAAGGGATCTTGATGTTCTCTGATCTTATCTGAAGCAAATGGCACTGGAAAATATTGTCTACTATACATCTGCATGAGTTTCTACAGCAACTTAGATTTGTACATTGATTTATCATGATTCGGTGGCTTGCTTCTAACCCAAACGTTACATTGGAATGTCATGATGTCATCCTTGATTGGCTGGATGATTGGCATTGCCAAAGCACATTCAGTGGACACCACATCGAGCTGGGATATGTCCGAGGGTAATGTCGGTTGATGGTTGATTGAAATGCATAAATTAGAAGTATATTCCCTTAGCCTGATAAGGATTTTTAGAAGAATAAAGTAGAACTATGTTCTCATTAATCTCTTTCATAGCTACTTCAGATTTTTTAAAAGCATAATCCTTCATTTAGTATCATGATAAGATCCTCTTCTAAGGTTAGCTGTGAACTGGTGAAAGTTTACCCCAACTAGCCTAGGGTTGATTTTCATGCATTCTTGTCTGGTTTCTATTTGAGAAGATTGAAAAAAGCTGATTTGTTGTTATCTAATCTTGGTTTTATTGTAATAGAAACAGATGTGGATGTTGTTCCAAATTTGGCATGTTGATCTGATTTTTCAGACCTGATTTTATTTTCTGCCATAGCTGATTTAATGAACAATCAGGTTAGTGTTGTGCTCATCCCATGTGTTGGGTTGGCACTGGGCTACATTTAATTTCCAGGGGTGAGTTTTAGACTTCATTTTATTAGAAGATCTAGTATCTTGCCTACATTGATTTGGTGTTTGCAGCTCTGAAATTTTGATAGGTGTTTCAACTTTCAAAATGTTTCAGATTCTGTGGTAGGGCCGATGATCTATGAGTACATATCCAATGTCATTAAGTTAAATTTAAAGCAGAAAAAAAGAATATAAATTGTGGCTTCTCTAGTATTTTCTTTACTCCAACTAGAGGTACAAAGTCGCTGATTTCAAAATAGTTTATTACTGATATAAAGTTTAAAGCTTAAACAACATATCAAAGAATCATTAGAGTGATGCTAGTGATTCCACAAACAGGTAAAGGGATGGATCTTCTTATTAAGCATTGACATTGCAAGGTAAAGCATTCAGGTGTACACTGCCGATATCATATACTTCCAGTTATAACTGACAGCAGTCAATAGTTCTAACATTAACATACAAGACTTTAAAGTGCAACTGGTCTCTACTAGGTACTCAGATGTGTGCTGCATCCAGGCCAATCAAGATCAACAAAACAGTGTACCGTTGCATTTTGAATTTCTCAGTAAGCACAGTTAACAGAGAGAAGAGGTCAAAATCACACCTGATCTCTCCCGTGAAAGCACCTCCTTTCCTTACCCAACAATTTTGTGCAGCAACTGCAAAATCAGAACGTAGCAAGGCCTTCACTGTTGAAAGAAACACAAACGGAGGGCTCACAACAACCTCTGCACAAAACAAGCTTTGTCAAAAACAATAACTTGCATTATACATGGCACGTCAAACATTTTGATCACCCCCCACCCAAAAAAATAGAGATACAATTACTTCCATTGTAAATGGATCATCAAACATTGGAGGGGAGGAAATCTAAACAAGCTATTAGTACCATAAAAACTTTGTGTACAGTGAAATGGGGAGCCACTAATTGTTTTTTAAAAGGTCTGATATGGAAAATTTAAGCAAATTATTAGTATAGTACAAACACTGTGTACAGTAAAATGCTAGTATACTTAGAAAGCATAGTCTTCCTTTAAACACGAAGCATGGAGGTGGTTACCACATAAAGAAAGATTTCTTATCAAGAGTGGGCTTCGTAAAGTTGGTGTGTCTAATCGTTCTTGTGTTCTATGCATTCAGGCTGAAATAATTGAGGATGTTTTTTGGAGATGCAAACCTACCAGAGCATTATGGGGATGATCTCAAACTGAATTTCAATTCCTTTTTACTATCTTGCTCTCGTGGAAAGGTTCACTCCTAGGAGACATGTGTATGATTATGAACAATTGCCTGTTGAAATTATGAGGTTGATCTTCACTTGCAACCATGTGCTAACCCTTTGTATCAATGTATTGGTGTCTTTATTGAGCCTACACACAGATAACTAACAATTTATTATACTTTAATCTATTTGGCTATTTTGGCTAAGGCCAACCTAGTCAACCTCTTGAGGCTAGCACTCCTATCATTTGTGACCATTCACCAAAGTTGATTATTCGATAACACCTAAGGGCATCTCTTCTATAGTGCATCTCTCTTGGAATTCATGTCCCACTACAAATATCAAGTTCCCAAAACAACAATATAACAGAGTTGCAAATATAAAGGTAGTATTTTTTAAATTTTTCTTAACACTCTAATCTGTAGGTTTTTGAATTGTAATTTAAATCTCTGGTCTATACTCTGTACTGAAGGGGAATCATTCTAACTTAACCAATGTAGTATTTCATCCATGGACCATGATAGAAAATCCTCTGCCATGACTTGTACATTAGCCACAGAGCAGATACAGAGTCTTATAATTTTGATTCAAAATTAATTCCCAATTGAATTGATTCAGTTATATATATGCTTTCTTGATTATTTAAACTTTATTCCTGTTTGATTGGCAATTTAACTTTACTTTTGTTAGAGGATGCTGTCTATTCTGCTAAAACAAAACCACCAACCAGACATTGCTTTTTGCTCCTTGTTTGAATCGATTGTTGTATCCACTTTCCACTGTCGAGGATTTGGCAAAGGGATCTTATGCTTTCTTGATTATTTAAACTTTATTCCTATTTGATTGGCAGTTTAACTTTACTGCTATTAGAGGATGCTGTCTATTCTGCTAAAACAAAACCGCCAACCAGACATTGCTTTTTGCTCCTTGTTTGAATCGATTTTTGTATCCACTTTCTACTGTCAAGGATTTGGCAAAGGGATTTTGATGTTCTGTGGTTTGTATCTTATTGTCAAGTTCAAAGATTGGAAAAGGAAAACTAAAACAAGGGAGCCTATGCTGAACAGCAAAGAAATTGCATATTGTTCATGCTTCTAAGAGTCCTATCTGAAGCAAATGCCACTGGAAAATATTGTCTACTATACATCTGCATGAGTTTCTACAACAACTTAGATTTGTACATTGATTTATCATGATTCGGTGGCTTGCTTCTATCCCAAACGTTACATTGGAATGTCATGATGTCATCCTTGATTGGCTGGAGAATTGGCTGGAGAATTAACCTGATAAGGATTTTTAGAAGAATAAAGTAGAACTGTGTTCTCATTAGTCTCTTTCATAGCTACTTCAGATTTTTTAAAAGCATAATCCTTCATTTAGTATCATGATAAGATCCTCTTCTAAGGTTAGCTGTGAACTAGTGAGAGTTTACCATAACTAGCCTAGGGTTGATTTGCGTGCATTCTTGTCTAGTTTCTACTTGAGAAGATTGAAAAAAGCTAATTTGTTGTTATCTAATCTTGGTTTTATTGTAATAGAAACAGATGTGGATGTTGTTCCAAATTTGGCATGTTGATCTGATTTTTCAGACCTGATTTTATTTTCTGCCATAGCTGATTTAATGAACAATCAGGTCAGTGTTGTGCTCATCCCATGTGTTGGGCTAGCACTGGGCTGCGTTTAATTTCCAGGGATGAGTTTTAGACTTCATTTTATTAGAAGATCTAGTATCTTGCCTACATTGATTTGGTGTTTGCAGCTCTGAAATTTTGATAGGTGTTTCAACTTTCAAAATGTTTCAGATTCTGTGGTAGGGCTGATGATCTATGAGTACATATCCAATGTCATTAAGTTAAATTTAAAGCAGAAAAAAAGAATATAAATTGTGGCTTCTCTAGTATTTTCTTTACTCCAACTAGAGGTACAAAGTCGCTGATTTCAAAATAGTTTATTACTGATATAAAGTTTAAAACTTAAACAACATATCAAAGAATCATTAGAGTGATGCTAATGATTCCACAAACAGGTAAAGGGATGGATCTTCTTATTAAGCATTGGCATTGCAAGGTAAAGCATTCAGGAATCAGATGTACACTGCCGATATCATATACTTCCAGTTATAACTGACAGCAGTCAATAGTTTTAAATTCTAACATTAACATACAAGACTTTAAAGTGCAACTGGTCTCTACTAGGTACTCAGATGTGTGCTGCATCCAGGCCAATCAAGATCAACACAACAGTGTACCGTTGCATTTTGAATTTCTCAGTAAGCACAGTTAACAGAGAGAAGAGGTCAAAATCACACCTAATCTCTCCAATGAAAGCACCTCCTTTCCTTACCCAACAATTTTGTGTAGCAACTGCAAAATCAAAACGTAGCAAGGCCTTCACTGTTGAAAGAAACACAAACGGAGGGCTCACAACAACCTCTGCACAAAACAAGCTTTGTCAGAAACAATCACTTAAATTATAAATGGCACGTCAAACATTTTGATCACCCCCCACCCAAAAAAAATAGAGATACAATTACTTCCATTGTAAATGGATCATCAAACATTGGAGGGGAGGAGATAAAATATAACAAACGAAGGAAATCTAAACAAGCTATTAGTACCATAAAAACTTTGTGTACAGTGAAATGGGGAGCCACTAATTGTTTTTTAAAAGGGCTGATATGGAAAATTTAAGCAAATTATTAGTACAGTACAAACACTGTGTACAGTAAAATGCTAGTATGCTTAGAAAGCATAGTCTTCCTTTAAACACAAAGCATGGAGGTGGTTACCACATAAAGCAAGATTTCTTATAAAGAGTGGGCTTCGTAAAGTTAGTGTGTCTAATGGTTCTTGTGTTCTATGCATTCAGGCTGAAATAATTGAGGATGTTTTTTGGAGATGCAAACCTACCAGAGCATTATGGGGATGATCTCAAACAGAATTTCAATTCCTTTTTACTGTCTTGCTCTCGTGGAAAGGTTCACTCCTAGGAGACATGTGTATGATTATGAACAATTGCCTGTTGAAATTATGAGGTTGATCTTCACTTGCAGCCATGTGCTAACCCTTTGTATCAATGTATTGGTGTCTTTATTGAGCCTACACACAGATAACTAACAATTTATTATACTTTAATCTATTTGGCTATTTTGGATAAGGCCAACCTAGTCAACCTCTTGAGGCTAGCACTCCTATCATTTGTGACCATTCACCAAAGTTGATTATTCGATAACACCTAAGGGCATCTCTTCTATAGTGCATCTCTCTTGGAATTCATGTCCCACTACAAATATCAAGTTCCCAAAACAACAATATAACAGAGTTGCAAGTATAAAGGTAGTATTTTTTAAATTTTTCTTAACACTCTAATCTGTAGGTTTTTGAATTGTAATTTAAATCTCTGGTCTATACTCTATACTGAAGGGGAATCATTCTAACTTAACCAATGTAGTATTTCATCCATGGACCATGATAGAAAATCCTCTGCCATGACTTTTACATTAGCCACAGAGCAGATACAGAGTCTTATAATTTTGATTCAAAATTAATTCCCAATTGAATTGATTCAGTTATATATATGCTTTCTTGATTATTTAAACTTTATTCCTGTTTGATTGGCAATTTAACTTTACTGCTGTTAGAGGATGCTGTCTATTCTGCTAAAACAAAACCACCAACCAGACATTGCTTTTTGCTCCTTGTTTGAATCGATTTTTGTATCCACTTTCCACTGTCGAGGATTTGGCAAAGGGATCTTATGCTTTCTTGATTATTTAAACTTTATTCCTATTTGATTGGCAATTTAACTTTACTGCTGTTAAAGGATGCTGTCTATTCTGCTAAAACAAAACCACCAACCAGACATTGCTTTTTGCTCCTTGTTTGAATCGATTTTTGTATCCACTTTCCACTGTCAAGGATTTGGCAAAGGGATTTTGATGTTCTGTGGTTTGTATCTTATTGTCAAGTTCAAAGATTGGAAAAGGAAAACTAAAACAAGGGAGCCTATGCTGAACAGCAAAGAAATTGCATATTGTTCATGCTTCTAAGAGTCTTATCTAAAGCAAATGCCACTGGAAAATATTGTCTACTATACATCTGTATGAGTTTCTAGAACAACTTAGATTTGTACATTGATTTATCATGATTCGGTGGCTTGCTTCTATCCCAAACGTTACATTGGAATGTCATGATGTCATCCTTGATTGGTTGGAGACTTGGCTGGAGAATTAGCCTGATAAGGATTTTTAGAAGAATAAAGTAGAATTGTGTTCTCATTAATCTCTTTCATAGCTACTTCAGATTTTTTAAAAGCATAATCCTTCATTTAGTATCATGATAAGATCCTCTTCTAAGGTTAGCAGTGAACTAGTGAGAGTTTACCATAACTAGCCTAGGGTTGATTTTCGTGCATTCTTGTCTGGTTTCTACTTGAGAAGATTGAATAAAGCTGATTTGTTGTTATCTAATATTGGTTTTATTGTAATAGAAACAGATGTGGATGTTGTTCCAAATTTGGCATCTTGATCTGATTTTTCAGACCTGATTTTATTTTCTGCCATAGCTGATTTAATGAACAATCAGGTCAGTTCTGTGCTCATCCCATGTGTTGGGCTGGCACTAGGCTGCGTTTAATTTCCAGGGGTGAGTTTTAGACTTCATTTTATTAGAAGATCTAGTATCTTGCCTACATCGATTTGGTGTTTGCAGCTTTGAAATTTTGATAGGTGTTTCAACTTTCAAAATGTTTCAGATTCTGTGGTAGGGCTGATGATCTATGAGTACATATCCAATGTCATTAAGTTAAATTTAAATCAGAAAAAAAGAATATAAATTGTGGCTTCTCTAGTATTTTCTTTACTCCAACTAGAGGTACAAAGTCGCTGATTTCAAAATAGTTTATTACTGATATAAAGTTTAAAGCTTAAACAACATATCAAAGAATCATTAGAGTGATGCTAATGATTCCACAAACAGGTAAAGGGATGGATCTTCTTATTAAGCATTGGCATTGCAAGATAAAGCATTCAGATGTACACTCCCGATATCATATACTTCCAGTTATAACTGACAGCAGTCAATAGTTCTAACATTAACATACAAGACTTTAAAGTGCAACTGGTCTCTACTAGGTACTCAGATGTGTGCTGCATCCAGGCCAATCAAGATCAACGCAACAGTGTACCGTTGCATTTTGAATTTCTCAGTAAGCACAGTTAACAGAGAGAAGAGGTCAAAATCACACCTGATCTCTCCAGTGAAAGCACCTCCTTTCCTTACCCAACAATTTTGTGCAGCAACTGCAAAATCAGAACGTAGCAAGGCCTTCACTGTTGAAAGAAACACAAACGGAGGGCTCACACAACCTCTGCACAAAACAAGCTTTGTCAGAAACAATCACTTGCATTATACATGGCACGTCAAACATTTTGATCACCCCCCACCCAAAAAAATAGAGATACAATTACTTCCATTGTAAATGGATCATCAAACATTGGAGGGGAGGAAATCTAAACAAGCTATTAGTACCATAAAAACTTTGTGTACAGTGAAATGGGGAGCCACTAATTGTTTTTTAAAAGGTCTGATATGGAAAATTTAAGCAAATTATTAGTACAGTACAAACACTATGTACAGTAAAATATTAGTATACTTAGAAAGCATAGTCTTCCTTTAAACACGAAGCATGGAGGTGGTTACCACATAAAGAAAGATTTCTTATCAAGAGTGGGCTTCGTAAAGTTGGTGTGTCTAATGGTTCTTATGTTCTATGCATTCAGGCTGAAATAATTGAGGATGTTTTTTGGAGATGCAAACCTACCAGAGCATTATGGGGATGATCTCAAACTGAATTTCAATTCCTTTTTACTGTCTTGTTCTCGTGGAAAGGTTCACTCCTAGGAGACATGTGTATGATTATGAACAATTTCCCGTTGAAATTATGAGATTGATCTTCACTTGCAGCCATGTGCTAACCCTTTGTATCAATGTATTGGTGTCTTTATTGAGCCTACACACAGATAACTAACAATTTATTATACTTTAATCTATTTGGCTACTTTGGCTAAGGCCAACCTAGTCAACCTCTTGAGGCTAGCACTCCTATCATTTTTGACCATTCACCAAAGTTGATTATTCGATAACACCTAAGGGCATCTCTTCTATGGCGCATCTCTCTTGGAATTCATGTCCCACTACAAATATCAAGTTCCCAAAACAACAATATAACAGAGTTGCAAGTATAAAGGTAGTATTTTTTAAATTTATCTTAACATTGTATCTTAACACTCTAATCTGTAGGTTTTTGAATTGTAATTTAAATCTCTGGTCTATACTCTGTACTGAAGGGGAATCATTCTAACTTAACCAATGTAGTATTTCATCCATGGACCATGATATAAAATTCTCTGCCATGACTTGTACATTAGCCACAAAGCAGATACAGAGTCTTATAATTTTGATTCAAAATTAATTCCCAATTGAATTGATTCAGTTATATATATGCTTTCTTGATTATTTAAACTTTATTCCTGTTTGATTGGCAATTTAACTTTACTGCTGTTAGAGGATGCTGTTTATTCTGCTAAAACAAAACCACCAACCAGACATTGCTTTTTGATCCTTGTTTGAATCGATTTTTGTATCCACTTTCCACTGTCGAGGATTTGGCAAAGGGATCTTATGCTTTCTTGATTATTTAAACTTTATTCCTGTTTGATTGGCAATTTAACTTTACTGCTGTTAGAGGATGATGTCTATTCTGCTAAAACAAAACCACCAACCAGACATTGCTTTTTGCTCCTTGTTTGAATCGATTTTTGTATCCACTTTCCACTGTCAAGGATTTGGCAAAGGGATCTTGATGTTCTGTGGTTTGTATCTTATTGTCAAGTTCAAAGATTGGAAAAGGAAAACTAAAACAAGGGAACCTATGCTGAACAGCAAAGAAATTGCATATTTTTCATGTTTCTAAGAGTCCTATCTGAAGCAAATGCCACTGGAAAATATTGTCTACTATACATCTGCATGAGTTTCTACAACAACTTAGATTTTTACATTGATTTATCATGATTCGGTGGCTTGCTTCTATCCCAAATGTTACATTGGATTGTCATGATGTCATCCTTGATTGGCTGGAAAATTGGCATTGCCAAAGCACATCCAGTGGACACCACATCGAGCTGGGATATGTCAGAGGGTAATGTCGGTTGATGGTTGATTGAAATGCATAAATTAGAAGTATATTCACTTAGCCTGATAAGGATTTGTAGAAAAATAAAGTAGAACTGTGTTCTCATTAATCTTTTTCATAGCTACTTGAGATTTTTTAAAAGCATAATCCTTCATTTAGTATCATGATAAGAAGGTGAAGTTAGAGACTAATAAGCTCTGGATTTTTTTCACCTTTGCTGAAGTATGCAGAGGTCTGCTAATGAGTTTTTGATGCTCTTTTAGTTGTATTGACATTGCTATTTCCTGGAATCTTGTACATAGTCATCACACCTCATATCCACATGGATATGTTGAATTTAGGGTCTTCTTAGGGATTTTGGACTCAAACTTGGGTTTGTTTCCCTACAGAGGCTCTATAGTATATTGATTCCTATCCAGTGTTGATAATATCGGTATCGGGAAAATATCGGCGAGGGTCCAGAAAATATCTTATCGGCAATATCGGCGAAAATATCGGCAAATATCGGCAAGCATAAAAAATAATTTTTTCAAATTTTTAATATAGCCGATATTTTGCCGATATTTTCAAAATATCGCGATATTTTGCCGATATTTTCCGATATTTTCAAAACAGAAAATATCGCGATATTTTCTCGGCGATATATCGTTTTGCTGAAAATATCGCGATATTTTCGAATATCGCCGATATTATCAACAGTGTTCCTATCTATTCTTTGATTACTGTTTAGAATGTGTGCTTAATAGTAAGTGGGTATTATGGTATACATTTTTATTTTCTAGGACACCCACATTAGCTTAGGATTTTATAACATAAGAAAACCTTTAAATTCCAGCAAAACCTTCCCCGTGAGGATTAGATTGTGTGGATTATATTGGGTTTTTTTCTCGCAGAGACTATTAATTTCCATAGCACTGTACAGATTATGTTGGTTACTCACACAACAATGTTAAATACAGATACTTTGCCTTGCCCTACTCTGTTTTGTCTCTGGGCGATTCAACTTTCAACTTTCAAGGACATTTTTGGACGTTTCTGTATTACTTCATCTCCGGTAACAGCCTTAATCTCCTTTCCGAGTTTTTTTTAATTTCTATTTCATCCATGGACCATGATAGAAAATCCTCTGCCATCAATTGTACATTAGCCACAGAGCAGATACAAAGTCTTATAAATTTGATTCAAAATTATTTCCCAATTGAATTGATTCAGTTATATATATGCTTTCTTGATAATTTAAACTTTATTCGTGTGTGTTAAACTAATGCAAAGTGGTGCCATCGTGACTTCTTGTTTCTGGTGAACAGACTCTAGAAATCTTAGATACAAACTTCAATAGCTTTGTTCATGTCTATCAGAATTCTGGAATAGTCATATCCCTGTATTGATATTTTATTCCACGTGGCATTTTTTTTGTCATTCACACATTAAGAAAGCGGAAAACAAATACATGCATGTACTTTTGCATTTAGAATGCATGCGGAAATTGATATAGGACAGTGCATCTTAGTGTGTGCCCTCTTCTCTATATTGAAACAATTTCACTTCTCTTTCCTTAGTAGCTAGGATTTTCACTGCAAAAAGAAAGTAAACGACTGTTTATCATCTTAGATTGCATATTTAGCAATTGTATATGTACATCACGTGATCAACCTTAAAGGTAAACTTCTTAAGAAAGATCAACTGTAAAATAAATTTCAATAAACATAAAAATGCTTTGGAACTCAACGCACAACATTTAGAAGTCTAGGCTAGAGACATATTCTGGCGTTGTAAAGCTTGGTAACTATCGCTTTCATCGTAGGTTGGGTGATTCCTCCTCTTTGAAACGACAAGTGCCAGTACGGACTTGTGCTCCCACGTACCGTCGAGTATATATTGGAGACCAAGTAGGCTATATCCTTTATCCTTAGGAAGCTGTGGTCTGCCGCCCTATTACATCGCAATGCACTGAACACAGCATTCGGGAAGATTGACTGTCGTACCATAAAAAGTATTCTGCAATTTTGCGATTGGTTTGGTAATCCCCCTGTCTAGATATCCAGAGTAGTCACTTTCGTTCCTTTTCAAACTCCTTAAAAGAAAAGGTCCATCTGAGCACTTGTCACTTCAAGCTCATTAAAAATCGAAGGTGACTAGAGTCATCTTTAGCTTTTTCTCGACTTTTAAAAATTGAAAAAGCAAGTTGTGTCAAAGTGTCGTAAAATTTATTTAAATTGGAATAACATCACTGTTCCCTTGTTGGTCTTATGTTGAGAAAATGGAGTCCACCAATCAAGGATTTCCCCTTCGGGGAATCCTACTCCCTTTTCCTCTAGGGGAGATTTTGGTGCACCTCATATGACTACATTGTCCCTTCCAGGGCTTGCAATTGGCCCGCCAGTATGGCTTTTCTCGACCTCTGTCGTTCAAAACACTGCGATTCTTGAGCAATCAAATCAACAACCAGATGATACTAGATCTACCCAAATCGAAGGCGACTAGAGTCATCTTTAGCTTTTTCTCGACTCTTAAAAATTGAAAAAGCAAGTTGTGTCAAAGCGTCATAAAACTTATTTAAATCGGAATAACATCATGGTTCCCTCATTGGTCTTAGGTTGAGAAAATGGAGTCCACCAATCAAGGATTTCCCCTTGGGGGAATCCTACTCCCTTTTCCTCTGGAGGAGATGTTGGTGCACCTCATATGGCTACATTGTCCCTTCCAGGGCTTGCAATTGGCTTGTCGGTATGGCTTTTCTCGACCTCTGTTGTTCAAAACACCATGATTCTTGAGCAATCAAATCAGCAACCAGATGATACTAGAGTTACCCCCCAACCTTCTACTTCATTTGTTTCTCCCTTTCCTCCTTCCTCTTTGCTTGGTGAAACTAGTCAAACTAAAAACCAAGTAACTGAGCAGAAGAAGAAAAGGAAGGAGAAGAAGAAGAAGAAGCCAATGACGAAAGGGGGCAACCATGCATCATCTGACGAAAATCCACACACTGCACCATCCAAACCTAAATCTCCATGTGTCATTTGCAAAGGAAATCACAATCATCGAGATTGTCCTTGCATCCCACAAATCTTAAGGGACTGGTCTCACCGCTTGTCATTCCTTTCTAGCACTATTTTTGGCTATTGCATATTCCTTTACTCTTTTGCATGACATACTTCATTTTATCCTCTCGTCTAGCTTTCACAAGCGCTGTACTTTCTTTGTTTGTGAATATGTCAACGTAAGTTGTTCAGAGCTTTTAGAATGGTGCCAAAGGTGAAGCTGTTTGGCTTAAAAACGCTCTCCTCATTTGACCTAAAACATTTCAGGCCTCATGGCATTACCCAACGCAGGCCTTGACAATGGTGCCAAAGCTGAAGTTGTTTGGCTTAGAAACAATCTACTTATTTGAGCAAAAACATTTAGGGCCTCATGGCATTACCCATTCTGTGCATATCATCAAATTACAAATCCTGAAATTACATAATTTTATGTAACCTCATCTAGCATAGGCATTGCATTAAATAGTTTAAGTGCTTGGTCATTGGACCTATGTTGAGCTTAGCCACCTATCATTACATTCTATGCAATTGCACAACTCCTCTCCACCATTATGTACAACATTCGTTTTCTCTGGAAACAAAAATACTCATGCAAAACCCAAATCCCACAATACAAATTTGCCCAATACAAAACCCACAACGTAGCTCCAACGTAGCTCTGGTGTTGCTACTGCCAAATTCCCTAAAAAATGTATACATTATTTGGCACGGGAAACTCAATCATCATTCCCTATCTGATCGTTTCTAACATGTGTAAGTTTCTGAAATTGTTAATTTGCAATTTTAACTATGTTTCAAAAAAAATGATCTTATAAAAGTTGTTGTAATAAATATCTTTCTTCATTATGTTTACAAGCTTAGATACCCACTCATATAGAAACAAATTGAACATGCTTCTTGCCCTTTGCCCTTTAATTCATATATTTTCAAGTAATGTTATAGGAATGTAATGAATATTGAACATCTTACACGAAGAAAACAACATTTTTGTGTTTTGTTTTATACCAGAAAATGACAACAAACCTTACTCAGAATGAAATTTCCTCAATGTTATCTGGATCAACTCGTATTCAACCATACCTACAAATTGTTGAACTTGAACCAATACAATCAATGCAAAATTCAACTCCACGATATCGTACTACAATTTCAAACGGAACACATAAGAAACACATCATGCTTCCAAAAGATTTCAATGATCTCGTAGCAACAGGCTTGCTACAAAAGGGTTCTGTTATAAATGTTAAAAGTTGGACTACCTCAGCTATCGGTCCATCAACGTAAGTTTGTTATAAATTTCTTATTTCAAATTTAACATTTTTATTTATAACACATCCGCTTCTAACAGTTATTCCTATGACTCTCATTTGTCATGTAGGTCTATAAAGCTAATAGACTTTGAAATATCTACTTCATTTGCACCCTTAATTGGCAATCCAAAAACTATGAGTATCCCAATCACATCTGATGAAAACACTCCATCCTCATCAAACCCAAATCCTTTATCAAAAAGACACTGCCCTCTTCCAACTACTCCAACTCCATCCGTTCTGCCAGTTCAAATTCCCATCAAATCGTTAAACCCTTACCACTCAAATTGGTGCATAAAAAGATACGTCCAAAGGAAAACAGCTCTTCGACAGTTTCAGAATCAATACAGACCCGGTAAAGTGTTTGGTTTTGACCTGTTTGATACAGAGGGTGAAGAAATACATATTACATGTTTCAACAATGTCGCAGATTATTTTTTCGACAAAATCCAAAATGGAAATGTCTACATTGTCTCTAAAGGGAATGTAAAAATGGCTAATAAGCAATACAACCACTTGAACAATCACTGGGAAATTTTGTTGAATGCAACATCTACCATAGAACATGTTGCCAACGAAAAAAAACACAATCCAACAGTGCAATTCAATATAAAATCAATTAATGATATCAGAACAACAAACATCAACTCCATGGTTGATATTCTTGGTATTGTCACAGACATTGCCAGTGTATGCACTATACGTAGAAAAGACGGCTCTGAAGTTAATAAACAAACAGTACAACTTCAAGACATGTCAAGGTATAACATAGATGCAATCTTTTGGGGAGATAATTTTAATGCCGTGTCACAGGAAATCTCCTCCCTATGTGCTACAGGAAATAACCCCATCATTGCAATCAAATCTGTGCGTGTTGGAGAATTTAATGGAAAAAATATCGGCACTACAATGAGATCCATTATTCTTGTAGATCCTGACATTGAAGAGGCCCATATGCTAAAGTCATGGTTTAAAAAAGAAGGTTCGACTGCAGCTTCTACATCTTTGACAACAAGATCTCCTTTTGGGCATCAACAAAAAAAATAACAATTGTTGATATTTACAGCATGGATTCCTTAGAGAAACCAACATTTTTCCAATTAAAGGGCACAATAACAAAAATTGGGATGGATAGTTTTTACTACATTTCTTGCCCGTCGATCGTTGGTGGGAAGTAATGCATGAAAAAACTTATTCCACAAAATACATGGATGTGGTTCTGCCCAAAATGCAACGCTGAAGTAAGTGACTATGATTACAGATACTTATTGAAAATCGACATACAAGATCACACTGGTGAATTAGCTTCAACTGTTGCTTTCGAATACGCGGGATCTACAATTCTTGGTAATAAAGCTAAAGACTTCTATTTATTATCTTCAGATCCAGAACTGATCAAGGAAATTGTCTCTAAAGCTCTATGGACAGATCATATCTTCACACTATCAGTGAAGACAGAAACTTTTAATGGAGTGCCACGATTCAAATGCATTATCATAAAAGAAGAAAAGTTGCATTTCATGACAGAATGCAACAACATCCTTCGAGAAATTCAAATATCTCGATATTGTAGATAAATATTGCAAAATGTTTTCCTTGCTTTTTGACAATTCCTATTGTCTGATTTTATAAATACAACTTTACACGATATACTGTTGCATGCCTTCTTACGAAATTTTCTTATATGCCATTGAAATAAGTATTCGTCCTCCATTGTATCTAGCATTATGTGAGTAGACAAATTCACATTCTTTTTTTCTTTTATCATCTTCTTCCTTTTAAAAAATGACGTAACTTGCTACATTACACATGAAACTATCTACATGTATAAAGAAAAAATACTAATATGTTCTTTCAAACACATTATTCAAATAAAAAAATTCACATAAAACTATTCAAAACTTGAATTTTTTTCCCTTCTTTCGCTTTCATACAATGACATGGTTGTTGTCTCCAAATAACATTCTTCTTTTCCACTCTCTTGCTTATAGGTACCATAAATTTTGCGAATGGCTTCTTCTTCTAATAATGAACGTGCTCGAAGATACTATGCAACAAATAAAGAATGAATAAATGCACGTCGTTGTGAGCTTTATCAAGCAAAAAAAGACACAGAGAATGTCAAAAACACAAAAAACATAAGGAAAACCAACATTCCTCATCTGAAATGGCCCACCCCGAAAACAATCCTCCCTTGCAATTATCAAACTCTTTATCTTCTCAGCAAACCTCTCAAACAAATACATCCATACCTCATTGCCCTAACCCCTCCTTCGCACATGCTTTCAGCAACGTTTATACTAATCAAGCACATTGAGATTTCCATGCAAAGATTGATAAACTTCTACCTAAATGCCCATGCTCCCTTTGTCTTGAATCATATCCTGGAATACATATCCGCAATTCCAACCACATGTATTGCTGCTCTAGATGCGTCTCTGAAACAAAGGGTCATCGCTTCTCATTATCAAACAACATGGACCTTGGTCTTCAACCAGCTATCCTTACATCTCTTTCACAAATAAAAGAAATGCTCATTGCTAGGGTTAACCCTATACTCCAAGTAACACATGCACGTGGTGGCCAATATAAATATAGTGGCCACACAATTTGTTTTCCTCAAGACATTACAAAAATCGCAAACATGTTGCCACAACATGTTGAAAACTTGGACATCCTAATTGTCACTCGTCATAGTAATGACCATAAGGCTTATGATTTCATTGTCAGTAGACATCACATTCTCGCTGCATTAGAATACAAATTGGCAAATGACCCATACTATAAGAATGTTCGTATTGATAACAACGCACTGGCATCCTTACCAGCAATCCCCACCAATGTCTCCTCCTCCCTTCACCATTCCAATACTACAGAAACCACTGTCCACCTTTCACTTGAACCACCACATGAGCTCACCGAAGATTCCGCAGACCCATCCGTAAACCAAACATCATCATTCGTACCCATTATACCTAATACAAATACAGAAATCCAGGAAATCCGCAATTATTTACATGCTTACAACCACCAATCTGATGCTACAATTGAGTGGCCAACAATTGGTTTATCGCCAATCAATGAATACAACACAGAAGGTCTACTCTTTATGGCTTTCCCCACCCTTTTTCCGACAGGAGCTGCAATGCCAAATCAGCCAAGAATGAAAGCAGTGCAGTTACATGAATATGCACTTCATCTCATACGTTACTACGATAACAGATTTGGAAAGCACCCACGCTTTCGTTATTACATATATAATCTCATGATGCAACATCGCAGTCAAGCAACAACATCAATTTTTGTGACAAAGAACATCATAGATAACTTCCCAATATCTATTCAAGATCTGAACATCCGATTAGAACAATTTCCAGATGAGCAATTGACAGAGCAAGTCATGCGATTCGGTAGCTCTTTACGTGGAACAAGATCATTTTGGCACAAAGCTAAAAATGAACTAACGGACATGATATCTCAACTCGATTGCCCGACGTTCTTCTTCACATTAAGTGCAGCTGATACAAAATGGCTTGATCTTCATGCAATCATGCCCAGATGTCTACCCTCTGATATTGCAGAACTACAAAAGTGGAGAAATGATAACATTATCTCTAACCCACATTTAACATCACTATATATGCACCATAGGTTCACAGCATTTCGTGAGATTATCTTAGAGAAACACTTGAAGACAAAAGATTATTGGTACAGGTACGCACTCTACTGCATTTTTTTTCCAAAAACTCAAAACAACATTCCTCGCCTATTACAAAATTATCTTACAAAAACGCATACTTGACAGGTATGAATGGCAACATAGGGGATCTGCGCACATCCATGGTTTCCTTTGGATAGAAAATGCACCTGATATGGAAAACCTCAACTGGGAAGACACAGAAGCAGTTGATATTACAAGGCAGTTCTTCGACGAATATATTTCCACTTGGAACCCTCGTACTCCTTCGACTTCAAACCAACCAATTGCTTGGACAAATCCCGAAGACCCTTGTCTATTGTCCACACCGCAAATCTTCAGAACAAATCCTTTCAATGACTATGAACAGCTCATCCATTGTGTTGAACGTCACACAAAATGCTCAGAAAGCACATGCCTAAGAAAAAATGGATCCTCATTCCAATGTCGTTATAAAGCACCATGGGAATTACATCCAAAATCGGCCTTATTCATTGATTCCAATGGCCAAAAAACATACACCCTGCTCGCAACGACGATCGACTCAATAGCCATAACCCTACCATCTTATCTATTTGGCGTGCAAATGTTGACTGCCAACCAGTACTCTCCATACACGCTGTACAAAAATATATCGCCAAATATGCATCCAAAGCAGAAAAAAAGAATCTGAAAGCTTCCACCACATGCTACGTAGAATTGTCCTGGCTTCACCCATTGTTGACCCAGCAACATCCGCATTTCGAAAATTTCTTGCAGAAACCTTTGTTGATCGTGACATTGGAGCACAAGAAACCTGCCATATGCTACAAAAATTACCATTAACATTATGTAGTCGACCATTCATTTCTTTAAATGTAAACCAAAAAATTCTTATGCGCCTTCCACAAACAAACACCACCTGCACTACATCCCCACACATCATAGATACATATATCCAGCACCCTTCTAACCCTAGAATCCACATCACTAATAGAATTAGCAAGATCCTGGTCATATGATCCTCGTCACAAAACAAACAAATGGAAACAAAGACCTACAAAAGCAATTGTTCGGGTCATACCACGTTACTCCTCCATACCATCCACAACTGAACCTTGCTACGCTGACTTTTACAGAGTTGAACTTATGCTATACAAACCTTTTTGCCATATCGTACAAGATATAGGATATTCTACTGCAGAATTCATCACAAATTGGCAAACATTTCGTCCATTCTACAAACCTTGGCATCAACACCGCACACTATCTGATGTTGAATCTGTCGCAAATGATACCTCAACTATTCATAAAACCAATCCTCCAGACACCATGGAAATAAATGAATGGGAATTACTTTCCCAATTACACCCTACAAATGAGCTTCTCATAAATGACCTTGACATGCTTGGTCTTCGTGGCTTTGATGACACCCATAACTGGAATCATACCACTATCCCATTAGATCTACAAAATAATGCCATACAATTCATTGAGAATAGCCGCTCCATCCACTGCATTCTTCAAACACATCAATATATCCTGATGACCCTTACTACATTATCTCCAATGCAAAGAAAAGCTCTAAATATTATTTCTAATCATTTTGCTAAGAAGGATTATTTACCCGCTCTCAGAATGATAATACAAGGCATTGTTGGCACAGGAAAATCCCTCCTTATCAATTGCATCAAAGATATGCTCATAAGCCTTGCAAACCCAGAACCTTCACCGATCATGCTCCTCACCCCTACAGGGGTTGCTGCTCCTATAGGGGTTGTAGGAGCATGATCGGTGAAGGTTTTGGGCTTTTTTTTTCCACAGAAAAAAACCTTCCTTTTATTAAAAAAGGGATACATATTACATGTAAGCGTAACCCGAGACTGAATCCACCTGCATAAGGTAGAGAAGTCTCAGCCGACTGAAAGGGCCACTCCCTGATAGAAAACGAGCTACCACAAGGAAAAAACCTCATCCAAAAACCCACTCTTCGCAAGAAGCAGGTTCACGCGGAAGCAACCACTGCCCGGCCTGATATGAAGACCACTAGAATCCACAGTAAAGACTAAAAGGATTTAGGCAAACAGATAAAAGGAGGAAAACTAAACGCTGCTCGGGCTTCCACCAATGGCAACATAGGGGATCTGCGCACATCCATGGTTTCCTTTGGATAGAAAATGCACCTGATATGGAAAACCTCAACATATCCTGATGACCCTTACTACATTATCTCCAATGCAAGGCTTATGAGCATATCTTTGATACAATTGATAAGGAGGGATTTTCCTGTACCAGCAATGCCTTGTATTATCATTCTGAGAGCGGGTAATAATCCTTCTTAGCAAAATGATTAGAAATAATATTTAGAGTTTTTCTTTGCATTGGAGATAATGTAGTAAGGGTCACCAGGATATGTTGATGTGTTTGAAGAATGCGGTGGATGGAGAGGCTATTCTCAATGAATTGTATGGCATTATTTTGTAGATCTAATGGGATAGTGGTATGATTCCAGTTATGGGTGTCATCAAAGCCACAAAGACCAAGCATGTCAAGGTAATTTATGAGAAGCTCATTTGTAGGGTGTAATTGGGAAAGTAATTCCCATTCATTTATTTCCATGGTGTCTGGAGGATTGGTTTCATGAATAGTTGAGGTATCATTTGCGACAGATTCAATATCAGATAGTGTGCGGTGTTGATGCCAAGGTTTGTAGAATGGACGAAACGTTTGCCAATTTGTGATGAATTCTGCAGCAGAATCTCCTATATCTTGTACGATATGGCGAAAAGGTTTGTATAGCATAAGTTCAACTCTGCAAAAGTCAGCGTCGCAAGGTTCAGTTGTGGATGGTATGGAGGAGTAACGTGGTATGACCCGAACAATTGCTTTTGTAGGTCTTTGTTTCCATTTGTTTATTTTGCGACGAGGATCATATGACCAGGATCTTGCTAATTATATTAGTGATGTGGATTCTAGGGTAGAAGGGCGCTGGATATATGTATCTATGATGTGTGGGGATGTAGTGGAGGTGGTGTTCGTTTGTGGAAGGCGCATAAGAATTTTTTGGTTTACATTTAAAGAAATGAATGGTCGACTACATAATGTTAATGGTAATTTTTGCAGCATATGGCAGGTTTCTTGTGCTCCAATGTCACGATCAACAAGGATTTCTGCAAGAAATTTTCGAAATGCGGATGTTGCTGGGTCAGCGATGGGTGAAGCCAGGACAATTCTACGTAGCATGTGGTGGAAATTTTCAAATTTTTTTTTCTGCTTTGGATGCATATTTGGCGATATATTTTTGTACAGCGTGTATGGAGAGTACTGGTTGGCAGTCAACATTTGCACGCCAAATAGGATGGTAGGGTTATGGCTATTGAGTCGATTGTCGTTGTGAGCAGGGGTATATGTTTTTTGCCCATTGGAATCAATGAATAAGGTCGATTTTGGATGTAATTCCCATAGTGCTTTATAACGACATTGGAATGAGGATCCATTTTTTCTTAGGCATGTGCTTTCTGAGCATTTTGTGTGACGCTCAACACAATTGATGAGTTGTTCATAGTCATTGACAGGATTGGTTCTGAAGATTTGCAGTTTGGACAATAGACAAGGGTCTTCGGGATTTGTCCAAGCAATTGGTTGGTTTGAAGTCGAAGGAGTACGAGGGTTCCAAGCGGAAATATATTCGTCGAAGAACTACCTTATAATATCAACTGCTTCTCTGTCTTCCCAGTTGAGGTTTTCCATATCAGGTGCATTTTCTATCCAAAGGAAACCATGGATGTGCGCAGATCCCCTATGTTGCCATTCATACCTGTCAAGTATGTGTTTTTGTAAGATAATTTTGTAATAGGTGAGGAATGTTGCTTTGAGTTTTTGGAAAAAAAATGCGGTAGAATGCGTACATGTACCAGTAATCTTTTGTCTTCAAGTGTTTCTCTAAGATAATCTCAGAAAATGCTGTGAATCTATGGTGCATATATAGTGATGTTAAATGTGAGTTAGAAATAATGTTATCATTTCTCCACTTTTGTAGTTTTGCAATATCAGAAGGTATACATCCAGGCATGATTGCATGAAGATCAAGCCATTTTGTATCAGCTGCACTTAATGTGAAGAAGAACGTCAGGCAGCGGAGTTGAGATATCATGTCCGTTAGTTCATTTATAGCTTTGTGCCAAAATGATCTTGTTCCACGTAAAGAGCTACCAAATCGCATGAATTGCTCTGCCAATTGCTCATCTGGAAATTGTTCTAATCGGATGTTCAGATCTTGAATAGATATTGGGAAGTTATCTGTAATGTTCTTTTTCACAAAAATCGATGCTGTTGCTTGACTGCGATGTCACATCATGAGATTATATATGTAATAACGAAAGTGTGGGTGCTTTCCAAATCTGTTATCGTAGTAACGTATGAGATGAAGTGCATATTCATGTAACTGCACTGCTTTCATTATTGGCTGATTTGGCATTGCAGCTCCTGTCGGAAAAAGGGTGGGGAAAGCCATAAAGAGTAGACCTTCTGTGTTGTATTCATTGATTGGCGATAAACCAATTGTTGGCCACTCAATTGTAGCATCAGATTGGTGGTTGTAACCATGTAAATAATTGCGGATTTCTTGGATTTCTGTATTTGTATTAGGTATGATGGGTACGAATGATGATGTTTGGTTTACGGATGGGTCTGCGGAATCTTCGGTGAGCTCATGTGGTGGTTCAAGTGAAAGGTGGACAGTTGTTTCTGTAGTATTGAAATGGTGAAGGGAGGAGGAGACATCGATGGGGATTGCTGGTAAGGATGCCAGTGCGTTGTTATCAATACGAACATTCTTATAGTATGGGTCATTTGCCAATTTGTATTCTAATGCAGCGAGAACGCGATGTATACTGACAATGAAATCATAAGCCTTATGGTCATTACTATGACGAGTGACAATTAGGATGTCCAAGTTTTCAACACGTCGTGGCAACATGTTTGCGATTTTGGTAATGTCTTGAGGAAAACAAATTGTGTGGCCACTATATTTATATTGGCCACCACGTGCATGTGTTACTTGCAGTATAGGGTTAACCCTAGCAATGAGCATTTCTTCTATTTGTGAAAGAGATGTAAGGATAGCTGGTTGAGGACCAGGGTCCATGTTGTTTGATAATGAGAAGCGATGACCCTTTGTTTCAGAGACGCATCTGGAGCAGCAATACATGTGGTTGGAATTGCGGATATGTATTCCAGAATATGATTCAAGACAAATGGAGCACGGACATTTAGGTGGAAGTTTATCAATCTTTGCATGGAAATCTCGATGTGCTTGATTAGTATAAACGTTGCTGAAAGCATGTGCGAAGGAGAGGTTAGGGCAATGAGGTATGGATGTATTTGTTTGAGAGGTTTGCTGAGAAGAAAAAGAGTTTGATAATTGCAAGGGAGGATTGTTTTCAGGGTGGGCCATTTCAGATGAGGAATGTTGGTTTTCCTTCTGTTTTTTGTGTTTTTGACATTCTCTGATGTCTTTTTTTGCTTGATAAATCTCACGGCGACGTGCATTTATTCGTTCTTTAGTTGTTGCATAGTATCTTTGAGCACGTTCATTATTAGAAGAAGAAGCCATTCGCAAAATTTATGGTACCTATAAGCAAGAGAGGGGAAAAGAAGAATGTTATTTGGAGACAACAACCATGTCATTGTATGAAAGCGAAAGAAGGGAAAAAAATTTAAGTGAAAGCGAAAGAAGGGAAAAAAAATTTAAGTTTTGAATAATTTTATGTGAATTTTTTTATTTGAATAATGTGTTTGAAAGAACATATTAGTATTTTTTCTTTATACATGTAGATAGTTTCATGTGTATTGTAGCAAGTTACGTCATTTTTTAAAAGGAAGAAGATGATAAAAGAAAAAAAGAATGTGAATTTGTCTACTCACATAATGCTAGATACAATGGAGGATGAATACTTATTTCAATGGTATATAAGAAAATTTCGTAAGGCATGCAACAGTATATCATGTAAAGTTGTATTTATAAAATTGGACAATAGGAATTGTCAAAAAGCAAGGAAAACATTTTGCAATATTTATCTACAATATCGAGATGTTCTGAATTTCTCGAAGGATGTTGTTGCATTCTGTCATGAAATGCAACTTTTCTTCTTTTATGATAACGCATTTGAATCGTGGCACTCCGTTAAAAGTTTCTGTCTTCACTAATAGTGTGAAAATATGATCTGTCCATAGCGCTTTAGAGACAATTTCATTGATCAGTTCTGGATCTGAAGATAATAAATAGAAGTCTTTAGCATTATTTCCAAGAATTGTAGATCCCGCGTCTTCGAAAGCAACAATCGCAGCTAATTCACCAGTGTGATCTTGTATGTCGATTTTCAATAAGTATCTGTAATCACAGTCACTTACTTCAGCATTGCATTTTGGGCAGAACCACATCCATGTATTTTGTGGAATAAGTTTTTTCATGCATTTCTTCCCACCAACGATCGACGGGCAAGAAATGTAGTAAAAACTATCCATCCCAATTTTTGTTATTGTGCCCTTTAATTGGAAAAATGTTGGTTTCTCTAAGGAATCCATACTGTAAATATCAGCAATTGTTATTTTTTTTTATTGATGGCCAAAAGGAGATCTTGTTGTCAAAGATGTAGAAACTGCAGTCGAACCTTCTTTTTTAAAGCATTACTTTAGCGTATGGGCCTCTTCAATGTTAGGATCTACAAGAATAATGGATCTCATTGTAGTGCCGATATTTTTTCCATTAAATTCTCCAACACGCGCAGATTTGATTGCAATGATGGGGTTATTTCCTGAAGCACATAGGGAGGAGATTTCCTGTGACACGGCATTAAAATTATCTCCCCAAAAGATTGCATCTATGTTATACCCTGACATATCTTGAAGTTGTACTGTTTGTTTATTAACTTCAGAGCCGTCTTTTCTACGTATAGTGCATACACTGGAAATGTCTGTGACAATACCAAGAATATCAACCATGGAGTTGACATTTGTTGTTCTGATATCATTAATTGATTTTATATTGAATTGCACTGTTGGATTATGTTTTTTCGTTGGCAACATGTTCTATGGTAGATGTTGCATTCAACAAAATTTCCCAGTGATTGTTCAAGTGGTTGTATTGCTTATTAGCCATTTTTACATTCCCTTTAGAGACAATGTAGACATTTCCATTTTGGATTTTGTTGAAAAAATAATCTGCGACATTGTTGAAACATGTAATATGTATTTCTCCACCCTCTGTATCGAACAGGTCAAAACCAAACACTTTACCGGGTCTGTATTGATTCTGAATCTGTCGAAGAGCTGTTTTCCTTTGGACGTATCCTTTTATGCACCAATTTGAGTGGTAAGGGTTTAATGATTTGATGGGAATTTGAACTGGTAGAACGGATGGAGTTGGAGTAGTTGGAAGAGGGCAGTGTCTTTTTGATAAAAAGGATCTGGGTTCGATGAGGATGGAGTGTTTTCATTAGATGTGATCGGGATACTCATAGTTTTTGGATTGCCAATTAAGGGTGCAAATGAAGTAGATATTTCAAAGTCTATTAGCTTTATAGACCTACATGACAAATGAGAGTCATAGGAATAATTGTTAGAAGCGGATGTGTTATAAATAAAAATGTTAAATTTGAAATAAGAAATGTATAACAAACTTACGTTGATGGACCGATAGCTGAGGTAGTCCAACTTTTAACATTTATAACAGAACCCTTTTGTAGCAAGCCTGTTGCTACGAGATCATTGAAATCTTTTGGAAGCATGATGTGTTTCTTATGTGTTCCGTTTGAAATTGCAGTACAACATCGTGGAGTTGAATTTTGCATTGATTGTATTGGTTCAAGTTCAACAATTTGTAGGTATGGTTGAATATGAGTTGATCCAGATAACATTGAGGAAATTTCATTCTGAGTAAGGTTTGTTGTCATTTTCTGGTACAAAACAAAACACAAAAATGTTGTTTTCTTCGCGTAAGATGTTTAATATTCATTACATTCCTATAACATTACTTGAAAATATATGAATTAAAGGGCAAAGGGCAAGAAGCATGTTCAATTTGTTTCTATATGAGTGGGTATCTAAGCTTGTAAACATAATGAAGAAAGATATTTATTACAACAACTTTTATATGATCATTTTTTTTGAAACATAGTTAAAATTGCAAATTAACAATTTCATAAACCTACACATGTTAGAAACAATCAGATAGGGAATGATGATTGAGTTTCCCACGCCAAATAATGTATACATTTTTTAGGGAATTTGGCAGTAGCAACACCAGAGCTATGTTGGAGCCGTTGTGGGTTTTGTATTGGGCAAATTTGTATTATGGGATTTGGGTTTTGCATGGGTATTTTTGTTTCCAGAGAAAACGAATGTTGTACATAATGGTGGAGAGAAGACGTGCAATTGCATAGAATGCAATGACAGGTGGCTAAGCTCAACATAGGTCCAATGACAAAGCACTGAAACTATTTAATGCAATGCCTATGCTAGATGAGGTTACATAAAATTATGCAATTTCAGGATTTGTAATTTGATGATATGCACAGAATGGGTAATGCCATGAGGCCTTAAATGTTTTTGCTCAAATAAGCAGATTGTTTCTAAGCCAAACAACTTCAGCTTTGGCACCATTGTCAAGGCCTGCATTGGGTAATGCCATGAGGCCTGAAATGTTTTAGGTCAAATGAGGAGAATGTTTTTAAGCCAAACAGCTTCACCTTTGGCACCATTTTGGAACATCTAAAAGATCTGAACAGCTTACCTGCCCGGTACTTAGTATGTTGTACGGGCCTGGAATTAGATGTTTTTAATCCTCAGGATCAGTTGGCATTTGTTTAGTTGACATATTCACAAACAAAGAAAGGAGAACTCTTGTGAAAGCTAGATGAGAGGATAAAATGAAGTATGTCATGCAAAAGAGTAAAGGAATATGCAATAGCCAAAAGTAGTGCTAGAAAGGAACGGCAAGCAGTGAGACCAGTCCCTTAAGATCCGTGGGATGCAAGGACAATCTCAATGATTGTGATTTCCTTTGCAAATGACACATGGAGATTTAGGTTTGGATGGTGCAGTGTGTGGATTTTCGTTAGATGATGCATGGTTGCCCCCTTTCGTCATTGACTTCTTCTTCTTCTTCTCCTTCCTTTTCTTCTTCTGCTCAGTTTACTTGGTTTTTAGTTTGACTAGTTTCACCAAGCGAAGAGGAAGAAGGAGAGGGAGAAACAAACGAAGTAGAAGGTTGGGGGGTAACTCTAGTATCATCTGGTTGCTGATTTGATTGCTCAAGAATCATGGTGTTTTGAACGACAGAGGTCGAGAAAAGCCATACCGGCGGGCCAATTGCAAGCCCTGGAAGGGACAATGTAGCCATATGAGGTGCACCAACATCTCCCGTAGAGGAAAAGGGAGTAGGATTCCCCCAAGGGGAAATCCTTGATTGGTGGACTCCATTTTCTCAACCTAAGACCAATGAGGGAATAGTGATGTTATTCCGATTTAAATAAGTTTTATGATGCTTTGACACAATTTGCTTTTTCAATTTTTAAGAGTAAAAAAAAAAAGCTAAAAATGACTCTAGTCGCCTTCGATTTGGGTAGCTCTAGTATCATCTGGTTGTTGATTTGATTGCTCAAAAATCACGGTGTTTTGAACGACAGAGGTCGAGAAAAGCCATACTGGCGGGCCAATTGCAAGCCCTGGAAGGGACAATGTAGCCATATGAGGTGCACCAACATCTCCCCTAGAGGAAAAGGGAGTAGGATTCCCCCAAGGGGAAATCCTTGATTGGTGGACTCCATTTTCTCAACATAAGACCAACGAGGGAACAGTGATGTTATTCCGATTTAAATAAATTTTATGACGCTTTGACACAACTTGCTTTTTCAATTTTTAAAATTCAAAAAAAAACTAAAGATGACTGTAGTTGCCTTCGATTTTTAATGAGCCTGAAGTGACAAGTGCTTAGATGGACCTTTTCTTTTAAGGAGTTTGTAAAGGAACGAAAGTGACTACTCTGGATATCTAGACAGGGGGATTACCAAACCAATCGCAAAACTGCAGAATACTTTTTATGGTACAGCAGTCAATCTTCCTGAATGCTGTGTTCAGTGCATTGCGATCGATAGGGCGGCAGACACGGCTTCCTAAGGATAAAGGATATAGCCTACTGTGGTCTCCCAATATATACTTGACGGTACGTGGGAGCACAAGTCCGTACTGGCACTTGTCGTTTCAAAGAGGAGGAATCACCCAACCTACGATGAAAGCGATAGTTACCAAGCTTTACGACGCCAGAATACGTCTCTAGCCTAGACTACTAAATGTTGTGCGTTGAGTTCCAAAGAGTTTTTATGTTTACTATAATTTATTTTACAGTTGATCTTTCTTAAGAAGTTTGCCTTTAAGGTTGATCGCATGATGTACATATACAATTCTTAAATATGCAATCTAAGATGATAAACAATGGTTTACTTTCTTTTTGCAGTGGAAATCCTAGCTACTAAGGAAAGAGAAGTGAAATTGTTGCAACATAGAGCAGAGAGCACACACTAAGATGCACTATCCTAAATCAATTTCCGCATGCATTCTAAATGCAAATGCACATGCATGTATTTGTTTTCCGCTTTCTTAATGTGTGAATGACAAAAAAATGCCAAGTGGAATAAAATATCAATACAAGGATATGACTATTCTAGAATTCTGATAGACATGAGCAAAGCTATTGAAGTTTGTATCTAAGATTTCTAGAGTCTGTTCACCAGAAACAAGACAGTCACGATGGCACCACTTTGCATTAGTTTAACACACAGGAATAAAGTTTAAATTATCAAGAAAGCATATATATAACTGAATCAATTCAATTGGGAAATAATTTTGAATCAAATTTATAAGACTTTGTATCTGCTCTGTGGCTAATGTACAATTGATGGCAGTGGATTTTCTATCATTGTCCATGGATGAAATAGAAATTAAACAAAAACTCAGAAAGGAGATTAAGGCTGTTATCGGAGATGAAGTAATTCAGAAACGTCCAGAAATGTCCTTTAAAGTTGAAAGTTGAATCGCCCAGAGACAAAATAGAGTAGGCCAAGGCAAAGTATCTGTATTTAACATTGTTGTGTGAATAACCAACATAATATGTATAGTGCTATGGAAATTCATAGTCTCTGCAGGGAAAAAACCCAATATAATCCACACAATCTAATCCTCATGGGGAAGGTTTTGCAGGAATTTAAATGTTTTCTTATGTTATAAAATCCTAAGCTAATGTGGGTGTCCTAGCAAATAAAAATCTATACCATAATACCCACTTAGTATTAAGCATACAATCTAAACAGTAATCAAAGAATAGATAAGAATCAATATACTATACAATAAAAAGAAAAAAAAGAGAGTATGGGATAATGGAAATAGAGCCTCTGTAGGGAAACAAACCCAAGTTTGAGTCCAAAATCCCTAAGAAGACCCTAAATTCAACATATCCATGTGGATATGAGGTGTGATGACTATGTACAAGATTCCATGAAATAGCAATGCCAATACAGCTAAAAGAGCATCAAAAACTCATTAGCAGACCTCTGCATACTTCAGCAAAGGTGAAAAAAATCCAGAGCGTATCAGTCTCTAAATTCAGCTTCTTATCATGATACTAAATGAAGGATTATGCTTTTAAAAAATCTCAAGTAGCTATGAAAAAGATTAATGAGAACACAGTTCTACTTTATTCTTCTACAAATCCTTATCAGGCTAAGCGAATATACTTCTAATTTGCATTTCAATCAACCATCAACCGACATTACCCTCGGACATATCCCAGCTCGATGTGGTGTCCACTGAATGTGCTTTGGTAATGCCAATTCTCCAGCCAATCAAGGATGACATCATGACATTCCAATGTAACGTTTGGGATAGAAGCAAGCCATCGAATCATGATAAATCAATGTAAAAATCTAAGTTGCTGTAGAAACACTTCAACAAAGGTGAAAAAAATCCAGAGCTTATCAATCTCTAACTCCAGCTTCTTATCATGATACTAAATGAAGGATTATGCTTTTAAAAAATCTGAAGTAGCTATGAAAAAAATTAATGAGAACACAGTTCTACTTTATTCTTCTAAAAATCCTTATCAGGCTAAGCGAATATACTTCTAATTTATGCATTTCAATCAACCATCAACCGACATTACCCTCGGACATATCCCAGCTCGATGTGGTGTCCACTGAATGTGCTTTGGCAATGCCAATTCTCCAGCCAATCAAGGATGACATCATGACATTCCAATGTAACATTTGGGATAGAAGCAAGCCACCGAATCATGATAAATCGATGTACAAATCTAAGTTGTTGTAGAAACTCATGCAGATGTATAGTAGACAATACTTTCCAATGGCATTTACTTCAGATAGGACTCTTAGAAGCATGAACAATATGCAATTTCTTTGTTGTTCAGCATAGGCTCCCTTGTTTTAGTTTTCCTTTTCCAATCTTTGAACTTGACAATATGATACAAACCACAGAACATCAAGATCCCTTTGCCAAATCCTTGACAGTGGAAAGTGGATACAAAAATCGATTCAAACAAGGAGCAAAAAGCAATGTTTGGTTGGTGGTTTTGCTTTAGCAGAATAGACAGCATCCTTTAACAGCAGTAAAGTTAAATTGCCAATCAAACAGGAATAAAGTTTAAATAATCAAGAAAGCATAAGATCCCTTTGCCAAATCCTCGACTGTGGAAAGTGGATACAAAAATCGATTCAAACAAGGAGCAAAAAGCAATGTCTGGTTGGTGGTTTTGTTTTAGCAGAATAGACAACATCCTCTAACAGCAGTAAAGTTAAATTGCCAATCAAACAGGAATAAAGTTTAAATAATCAAGAAAGCATATATATAACTAAATCAATTCAATTGGGAATTAATTTTGAATCAAAATTATAAGACTCTGTATCTGCTTTGTGGCTAATGTACAAGCCATGGCAGAGGATTTTCTATCATGGTCCATGGATGAAATACTACATTGGTTAAGTTAGAATGATTCCCCTTCAGTACAGAGTATAGACCAGAGATTTAAATTACAATTCAAAAACCTACAAATTAGAGTGTTAAGATACAATGTTAAGATAAATTTAAAAAATACTACCTTTATATTTGCAACTCTGTTATATTGTTGTTTTGGGAACTTGATATTTGTAGTGTTCTCGTTGATCTAGAGTTGAATGGTTAGGATGTAAAGACAATTCCATGTTTATTAAATATTTATATACTTGGTCTCCAACTTCAGCGTATGGCCCGGTTCAGGCTAACTGTAACAGGTCTTGGCTGGGTGACAACTACAAAGGTATTGAACCTCCGAAGTGGCAATCAACAATATATTCTTTCATTCCAATCAACTCCCAACAGAGGGTGCGCATCAAAAACTCATTAGTAGACCTCTGCATACTTTAGCAAAGGTGAAAAAAATCCAGAGCTTATCAGTCTCTAACTTTAGCTTATGGTCTGCTTCAGGCCAACTGTAACACGTCTTGGCTGGGTGATAGCTACAAAGGTAGTGGCCCTCCCAAGTGGCAATCAACAATATATTCTTTCATTCCAAGCAACTCCCAACACAGGCTGCACATGAAAAACTCATTAGCAGACCTCTGCAAACTTCAGCAAAGGTGAAAAAAATCTAGAGCTTATTAGCGTATATAGGAGGGACCATCATAAAGTGGACATTCTCTAACAAGGTGGGGACTCTACTGAGCATTCATGTGTAATATCCATCTAATGCTGGGAAAACGTTTCCAAAAAAGGTACTCTTGGAAACCTGGAAACTATTCAGAATGAAAACATAGTACAAATTCATGCAACTTTCTAGCCCACGAGCATACAATCTAGGGCCAATCAAGACTTTTAATAGCTTCGATAAATGAAAAGCAAGATTCCTGAGCTATATAATAATAAACGCATAATACAATTATGTTGTTGCCCTTTTAGAAAATGTCATATCAGTCGTCATTAAAAAGAAAAAAAAGGGAGTATGGGATAATGGCAATAGAGCCTCTGTAGGGAAACAAACCCAAGTTTGAGTCCAAAATCCCTAAGAAGACCCTAAATTCAACATATCCATGTGGATATGAGGTGTGATGACTATGTACAAGATTCCAGGAAATAGCAATGTCAATACAACTGAAAGAGCATCAAAAACTCATTAGCAAACCTCTGCATACTTCAGCAAAGGTGAAAAAAATCCAGAGCATATCAGTCTCTAACTTCAGCTTCTTATCATGATACTAAATGAAGGATTATGCTTTTAAAAAATCTGAAGTAGCTATGAAAAAGATTAATGAGAACACAGTTCTACTTTATTCTTCTAAAAATCCTTATCAGGCTAAGCGAATATACTTCTAATTTATGCATTTCAATCAACCATCAACCGACATTACCCTCGGACATATCCCAGCTCGATGTGGTGTCCACTGATTGTGCTTTGGCAATGCCAATTCTCCAGCCAATCAAGGATGACATCATGACATTCCAATGTAACGTTTGGTATAGAAGCAAGCCACCGAATCATGATAAATCAATGTACAAATCTAAGTTGCTGTAGAAACTCATGCAGATGTATAGTAGACAATATTTTCCAGTGCCATTTGCTTATCAGTGTCTAACTTCAGCTTCTTATCATGATACTAAATCAAGGATTATGCTTTTAAAAAATCTGAAGCAGCTATAAAAAAGATTAATGAGAACACAATTCTACTTTATTCTTCTAAAAATCCTTATCAGGCTAAGCGAATATACTTCTAATTTATGCATTTCAATCAACCATCAAACTATTTTACAATAGTTCTTTATTTTTCTACAGAACTGGCTTCAATGTATGGAGCAAAGTAAAAAAGGAAGAAAATGAAATAACAATTTTAGAAAGAGGAAAAATTAGAACGTGACAGGATGTTGAAAGCCAAATGTAAAATAACAAGCGTCTTATTTGATATCTATAAGCTTATTCATCCCAGGGGAAGCTCTCAGAGATGGATTTTGACCTCATGAACTTCTTGGTCCATATGAATTTCACATGGCAAGTAAAACCACATGAGCTATCCTAAAAATTTCAAACCGTTTATATATAACGCATAGGAAATCTAATTCATGTCTAGCAGGACTGTTTTACAATGCTCAGCCCTGTGTCAGAAACTTAAATTTAATCATACTATCATCCATTCTCGCTATTGCATGTCACTTGTATCTGAAAGGCTATCTGTTGTTTTAAATGTCATACAAATTATATTACAGTTCAAAAGCTCCCTGCCACATGGTCTGGCCCTATATATATATATATATATATTCTGATATATATAATATATATTATATATGTTAATGTGTTTATTTTTGTCAATGTTCATGCTAAGTTCGGGTTTTAAAATTTCCCTTTTCCTTCTTAAAACATAAGGGTACTGTAAAGAGTTCAGGCAATTAGGAACAGGCCTAAATGGTATTGAAGTGCAAAGCACCTATTTAACCTTCAGAGTCATCTGCTCCTGCTAGTCAATTCCTCAAAGCACCCTATTTTAACTGAGATTCCATCTGCTCTGCTAGGCAATTCTCCTCTGTTCTAGGTTGTAATTGCCTTCCTCTAGGGCTTTTTCATAACTTTTTCTGACTGCGAGAGAAGTGCTAAAGAGAAAATAAGTTGCTTCATCTGGATGAACATCTCTCTTGTTTTGATTCCTCTTTTTATTAATTGTCATTTACTGATTGCAGGAAACACATTCTATAAATTATATTCTATAAAAATTAAGTCATGAGTTGAAAGGATCATGAATCAGTGGCTACAACCTAGAAAACATAAACTGATTTCTGCGTTTCTTGACAGTCAAAACAAATGCTCCTACATTAAGGATGACGTGATTTTCCAGATATGCATAATAGCATATCACTAAATAAGGAAAACGTGTAGTTCAGTAACTACAAATAATTCTACAAAGGTGTGAATTGATAGTTAAAATGAAAGTGGAATGACTCCTTTAGCACAAAACCATGATACATGGAATTCCAATTTTTATTCCAGCAGGTTACAATGCAGTTTTTCCTGAAATAAACGGTAAGCAGATTTTATCTATATGGTGTGAAGAGTAAATATTCTATTGTCTGTTTTATTCAATTGGTGTTTGTGAGCAGCAATTTCCAATATTAGACAATATTTTCCAGTGCCATTTGCTTCAGATAAGACCCTTAGAAGCATGAACAATATGGAATTTCTTTGTTGTTCAGCATAGGCTCCCTTGTTTTAGTTTTCCTTTTCTAATCTTTGAACTTGACAATAAGATACAAACCAATTATTACATTACATTATTCATCATTATTTTTTACTATCGTGGCAACGGAACGAATCACTGACAGAAGTCTGAATTTAGAGAAACCATCTGAACAAATCACTGAAAACACGTCTGACCCCAGAGAAGCTATGTGAAAAACAGCAAAGGCAACATTCCTCCTTCCTTGATCAAAAGCCATTGCCAGTTTACCAACAGGAATAAAGTAAGCTAATGTGGGTGTCCTAGCAAATAAAAATGTATAGCTTATTATAGTTAAGTGTTTCTTGTGATGGGTTTTGTTAATCTCAAGGTAATGGAGTGAATGTTTATATGATGTGCATAGTTGAGTATTTCCAAATAAAGGTATGCAAAGAGTGAACAATGCAGAAATATTTTTAAATGAAAACTATCAACTCACCCTTCATTGCATTCACTGAAGGGTAGCCTATGTTTGTAAGGGGAGCTGAAACCCCATTAAGTGTGAAAGGCCACGTCCCCAAATTTTCCCAACTGGTACTAATAACTCCCAGACTTTTTAGAGAACATAAAGCATCAATTCTTTTTGTTGGGGAAAGAAGCCAGCCAATTTTCTTTTTGTTGGGGACAGAAACTACCCAATTTTTGCCCTTGCATGGGAGTGGGGATGTGTTGCATGAAGGATTCTCAAGTAGAAACCAGACAAGAATGCATGAAAATCAACCCTAGGCTAGTTAGGGTAAAATCCACCAGTTCACAGCTAACCTTAGAAGAGGATCTTATCATGATACTAAATGAAGGATTATGCTTTTAAAAAATCTGAAGTAGCTATGAAAGAGATTAATGAGAACATAGTTCTACTTTATTCTTCTAAAAATCCTTATCAGGCTAAGGGAATATACTTCTAATTTACGCATTTCAATCAACCATCAACCGACATTACCCTCGGACATATCCCAGCTCGATGTGGTGTCCACTGAATGTGCTTTGGCAATGCCAATTCTCCAGCCAATCAAGGATGACATCATGACATTCCAATGTAAAGTTTGGGTTAGAAGCAAGCCACCGAATCATGATAAATCAATGTACAAATCTAAGTTGCTGTAGAAACTCATGCAGATGTATAGTAGACAATATTTTCCAGTGCCATTTGCTTAAGATAAGATCAGAGAACATCAAGATCCCTTTGCCAAATCCTCGACAGTGGAAAGTGGATACAAAAATCGATTCAAACAAGGAGCAAAAAGCAATGTCTGATTGGTGGTTTTGTTAAGTTGCCAATCAAACAGGAATAAAGTAAGCTAATGTGGGTGTCCTAGCAAATAAAAATGTATAGCTTGTTATAGTTAAGTGTTTCTTGTAATGGATTTTGTTAATCTCAAGGTAATGGAGTGAATGTTTATATGATGTGCACAGTTGACTATTTCCAAATAAAGGTATACAAAGAGTGAACAATGCATAAATATTTTTAAATGAAAACTATCAACAGATTTTTGATGGACATGAGCAAAGTCAACTGTTTGACTTTGATCATATCAATCATATCAAGTATTCCACTATAATAAGATAGCTTGCCATCACATATATAACAACTACAAGTCAGATTCTAGAGTCTGTTCACCAGAAACAATACAGTCACGATGGCACCACTCTGCATTAGTTTAACACACAGGAATAAAGTTTAAATTATCAACAAAGCATATACATAACTGAATTAATTCAATTGGGAAATAATTTTGAATCAAATTTATAAGACTCTGTATCTGCTCTGTGGCTAATGTACAATTGATGGCAAAGCATTTTCTATCATGGTCCATGGATGAAATAGAAATCAAACAAAAACTCAGAAAGGAGATTAAGGCTGTTACCGGAGATGAAGTAGTTCAGAAACGTCCATAAATGTCCCTAAAAGTTGAATCGCCCAGAGACAAAACAGAGTAGGCCAAGGCTTTTTTTAGGAAGTGATGCAAAGTATCTGTATTTAACATTGTTGTGTGAGTAACCAACATAATCTGTACAGTGCTATGGAAATTAATAGTCTCTGCGGGAAAAAAACCTAATATAATCCTTTCTGCTGGTTTTTTATTCAATATTCAATTGGAATTCCTAGAAGCATTTGGAGGAATACAAATTGCAACTACTGACAAAAAGTTATGCCCTATCGAGTTGCAAAAAATTGATTATTAAATTTCAAGATGCTCTTGAAAGACTTGGAAAGCGGCTTGGATGATTCGTTAAATGGTGGCATTGCATACTACATGGATACAAATGAGAAATTCAGAAACTCATCCAGTGATGAATGAGAGCAATTATCATCAAAGCATACAATACTATTTTATTAATGTTTGGGTGTTTTTGTTGTCTTTGTAATTCTGAGTATTGGAGGTCTGGTAAGGCATTGTTTCTCAATCAACAATACATACAAAAGTCGATTGGGCTCTTCATAATAAGTTTGTAAAATAAAAACATGAACAATATGAAAAAACTACAAATACAATGCATCAGTGTCAAGCAGTCCCAAATCTCACATTAAAATGCTAAAATTGCTATATAAAATCCAAGAGGAATTTACCATATTAGGTTCGCAAGACTAATAACTTAATAAAATGAGAAAAGAGGAATCCCAAATCTGGCACAAATTCTCACACACAAAAGTTTGGGTGGTGGGATAATTGGCTTGGAAATGGCATGTGGTTACCATATGGTATAGAGCTCCATAATTGCTACTCAATTTATCAGATCATATTGTAGCCATTGATGTGTTGTCAGTAGGTTGTATTTTCATGGAATTGATGAACAAACAATCCTTATTCCGTCCAAGGGAATCCATGGATACATTCTAGGATATGTGGGAATTTCTGTACAACCTACAACTGTTAAGAATTTTTTTTCTTGTCCCATTTAATGCCTATTTAATACCTATTGAGATTGGAAAGGCTGCTTCTAAGATAACAAATAATGCATAAAAAAGAAGGAAATGCAAGAACTTCTTAGTTGGGCAGGGGATCTAATATCCATAATGTATATAAAAGAAGGAACTGTTTGGTCTGGCTCAGATTATTGCTGAAACTGATTTCATGACCCAAAAAGTATTAAAAAATACAGAGTACAGAGTAAATACAATCAGCATGATGCAACGTAGAGTTCAAGAGAGCAAGGAAATTTAAATAAAGTTTGGAATATTTTTTCTGATGGAAATTCCAGTGAAAAATAAAAATTTTGTACACCCTATAGCCCTGAAGAAAACTGTTGAAACCAATTTCATGACCGAATATGTGGTTACCATATGGTTTAGAGCTCCATAATTGCTGCTCAATTTATCAGATCATACTGTAGCCGTTGATGTCTTGTCAGTAGGTTGTATTTTCATGGAATTGATGAATAAACAATCCTTATTCCATCCAAGGGAATCCATGAATACATTCTAGGATATGTGGGAATTTCTGTACACCCTACAACTGTTAAGAATTTTGTTTCCTTGTCCCATTTAATGCCTATTTAAAACCTATTGAGATTGGAAAGGCTACTACTAAGACAACAAATAATGCATAGAAAAGAAGTAAATGCAAGAACTTCTTAGTTGGGCAAGGGATCTAATATCCATAATGCATATAAAAGAAGGAACTGTTTGGTCTGGCTCATCCTTTCAGGTTTTATGAAATTAATATGATTAAAGTTACCACCTACAAACAAATGACTATGTGGAAGAAGATTATAGGGCCAGGGCAAGGTAACCTACAGAGATTGTGCCTTAAAGATCTTTATAACGGGCAGCACTAGAAACTTGCAACAGCTGATGGAATTGCAAATTGAAAACATGCATTTAGGTGATAGAGGTCTGATTGTCCTGATCTCCAGCAAACATTGATAACTGCTCAAAATGAGAAAGATTATCCCAAATCAACAGTTGATAATAAATTGTCTTCTTTCATACAGTGCCTGTTATAGTCATCATAGTTAGTACCGCTACAACAAAGAGGCAGCACATACCATCTAGATTGATTATTCAGGAAATGGGGAACAAAAGGGAGAGGACATAAACTATTCACTCGTATCAATAACAGATAACACGATTTTATATCCCAAGGGTTGGCTCTTCTCTGAAATTTCACAGGAGCAAATCTCATTAAATACCTTGGGGTTACCAGCTGGTATTTCAGCTAGCGGTTACTACCCCCATCCATCCAGAAAAACTGGGGAAGAGGGAGGAAATCTGCAAGGGGTTAGCAAGATGCCAGTACCCTCCCTTGGAACGCCTAAAATGTGGAAGTGAGGGGCAATATTTCTCCGGACCCAAAAAAGAAAGATGACTTCATGTGATGTGGAGTTCAAGTATGATGCTACTACCATGTAATTATACCTCCCAAGTCATTGACATATCAGTTGAGTTAGAAGGCCGTCTGAGGTTTCTAGGGGAACTGTTTTTCATAAATTTTCAAGAAGATTCTACAATACAAGAATCAGCAAGGGCATTTATAGATGGTGCCCTGTCCAATCAAAGAAACTCTACCAAGCAAAACCCTACTAATACACATTTAGCATTAGCTCTAAATCTTATTCTGTGCTTTTGATGGCTAGTAACTATAGTTAGACAAATGAGACCTCTGCTAACAATTAAACCACAGTTTATTCATTTATTAAGTCTGGTGTACATAGCTTGATGAGTGTGTCCTAGCACTCTAGTGTTAGCAGATAGAATAAAAAAATCACAATTCCAAATCAGTTATCATGATTTCAAGTTTCACGGGGCCAATTCGACAGCACAGTACATGTAGCCTAGTAGGGAATTTAAATTCCATGTTATCACTTCACCAACACAAAGAACATATAGCCTAGTGGTATATATGGATACAGAAAGAAACAGGGCATTTGGGCTTCTAACAGTTTAAAGAGGTGCAGTTTAGCACAACTCTCTTCAAGCATTAGCAGATGCATAATCAAGGAAAATTCGGGGAGGCAGAAGCCCCAAGTTTTGGGCAAGGAGAGGGAAAAAATTCAGAACAAAATTGGAGAGTAAAAAAGATAAAGATATACACATATTTTGACGAAAATATATAAGCATTGGTCAATGCCCTAGGTGCGACAACATGACCTCCCTTCAATCTGTTTCATAGAAATTAATCACCCAGTAGAGAAGCAATGAACCCAACAGAGGTAAAAATAACCTAAATTGGGTTGCATGAGGGTTTGTATAGGCCTTATTAGACAAGTTTGATTCAGTCAACTAAGTCATACTCATACTCACAGGTCAAACTCGCAACAAACTCTGTCAAACTTTGTCAACAAACAAGTTTGACTTGGACAAGTTGAAAAATCAAACTCTATCAACAACCAAGTTTGACTCGGACAAGTTGGAAAAACTCATTTGCCTGACGACTCATTTCAAACTTGGCTAATGGTGGGTTCAAGCCACAATCCTGGCAACACTGGAAACTTTCCCTTCTATGTTTTGAAACTAGAAATAATTTTAAGTTATCCCCTGCGCAACTTCTATGCATATGATCATGTTAAATTAAGAACTTCAAAAAGACACATTAATTTTATTTTGTAAGAGTACTAACTACATAACAAAGGAAATCACTGCATGACCCAAC
Source organism: Pinus taeda (assembly GCA_000404065.3). Classification (NCBI taxonomy): domain Eukaryota; kingdom Viridiplantae; phylum Streptophyta; class Pinopsida; order Pinales; family Pinaceae; genus Pinus; species Pinus taeda. The sequence continues at coordinate 90,041 of APFE030182166.1, forward strand.
TTACCACAATCAAGACCTTCCTTGTCATCTGTCACAATGTACTGGTGACCATTAGATTCCAACCATTCTCGTATGCCCAAAGCATTCTCAACACACCCAAGAAAGTTTGGATTCAGCGAAGCATATTCATTGGCTTTATAAAAGACTCCAACAATTTCATTACTTCCTGCAGGTGCCTGAAACATAAGACCATATAAATTAGAAAAATAGGAAGCAGAGAAGAAAATACAATCTTGTTAATGAGAGTGACAATTGAAACTTGATACTGCTCCGGGTTTCCAAAATGTTCAAATCCACAGATGGTGTTACTGAAGGGTTTTATGCAAGAGCTTCTAACATTACGGCAAATAGATCAAAATAAATGTAAACAAAATCGTCCTGGACATCATTCATATATGATATAACCCTAAGAATCACCAATTGGATTCACCATTGAGGAGAGTCCGAACAATAATCTTTTACAAAAGCATAAAAGTAGATCAATGATCAAGATAAAGGCCTTTTGCAGAAAAATATCAGGATCAAGAAAAATCAAATCAAAATACAATATGCCTCTGAGAGCTCGAGATAAAGGCCCTTTGCAGAAACACATCAAGATCAGGAAAAATAAAATCTAACACAAAAAAGAAAATTATTATCTTCACATTAATAGGATGCTTTCTGAGAGCACAAGATAGGAGATAAAGGCCCTTTGCAGAAACATATCAAGATAGGGAAAAATAAAATCAAAACACAATATGCCTTGTGAGCCCAAGATAGAGGGCCTTTGCAGAAACATATCAACATCTCGAAAATAAAATCTAACACCCTATAGCCCTGAAGAAAACCGTTGAAACCAATTTCATGACCAAATATGTGGTTATAGGGCCAGGGCAAGGTAACCTACAAAGATTGTGCCTTAAAAATCTTTATAACGGGCAGCACTAGAAACTTGCAACAGCTGATGGAATTGCAAATTGAAAACATGCATTTAGGTGATAGAGGTTTGATGGCCGTTTCAAAGTTCTCAAAGTTGGAAGTATCTTATATGAGCAGGGTGTCTGATTGTCCTAATCGAGGTATTTATGCAGTTGCAAATGGATGTAGGAAACTGAGAATGGTGCACCTTGATAGTGGCAAGTCCAAAAGAATTGGCGAGGAAGGGTTACTATCCATGGCAAACAAATGTCATCAGATGCAAGAAAAAACGACCTACGCGGCCCTCATGCAGCGAAGAAAGAGACGTTTCGTCCCCTGCGGCCCTCGTCGAAAACCTTCTCCCTTCTCTGCAGGTCTGCCGCCCTCCTCTGCAGCAACTCCACTGCGCCCTCCTCAACACCCGCGCCCTCCTCTGCATCAAATGCGGAAACATATTAGTTATTAATTAAACCGCTGATTTCTAAACCTTAAAAAACCTTAACCTATTAGTTATTAATTAAACGACTTATTTCTCTCCAATCGTCTAACATTACATCTAACGGCTATGATTAAGACACAAAGACATTTGGGGGTTCATTTCAAAGGGAAACGCCTTACGGCGTAATTAATTAGGAAGAAGGAGAAGGCGCAGTGATCTAACTGATGGCTCTTCCACTTGGTCGAAATGTGATTGCGTTTGTATAACCACTAACGGTCCAACATGATCTAACTCACGAACAATGGAAACACCAAAATCTAACTACCCGACTGCTTCATGATTACCCACCTACAACGCCAAAACTTTTAATTTGATATCTCTTCAAAATATTTTTCATTGCAACGCCTTGTGCTACACTAGGTCTACGCCGTCAATTAGGTCTAAGATTAAGCATATTCACCCCAAATTTAATCTCATCCGGCCAAATTTTTTTATAAAAAAAAAAAAAAAATCAATACCAGCTCATCCACCTCGGGTTGAAACAGGGGAGCCTTCGGCTAAAAATGAAGGTGGCATTATTTATTGTGGGAATTGCCAATTGTTTATGAACGTTTCAAATATTATTCCAGGGAATCAAAAGTCAAGGAAAATCAAAGAAAAAGATGTAAATAGAGTATTGTGCATTGTGATAAGAAACGAAGTGAAGAAGATGTAAAGAGGGGATTGTGCATTGTGATAAGAAACGAAGTGATTTGTAGATAAATTGTAGAAGAGAAAGATCTATTGTTATATGGAAAAATAAACGTGAAGCTCTGAGCAGAAGCAAAAGGGATCATACCATCACCTCTCACTCTCAATGTACTATTAAGGGCATTATTCTTCTCTTGAAACGATGTAACTACTTTATCTCTATTTAATAATCCTCATTGTTGTTCAACTACAGAAATCTCTTTTGCACAAGAGTTCAAGAAGGAGGTAATGCTGTTGATGGGGCAACTCAGACTGTTAGAACTATCACAGCATGGAGAAGAAGAAATACTCAGCGGCAAGGCAGGGTTAGATAGCATCCAAGATCTCTTCCTATACAGATTGTTGTAGAGACATAGTGAAGGGATGGACAAAAATTAAGAGAAATTACAAAATTTAGTTAGATAGACGTATATCACATGCAAAGGAGGAACAAGAACTTTCCAAAGGGAAGAAGGAAGGATAAGAGAACTTTCCAAAGGGAAGAAGGATAAAAGTTTTGAACGGTAATAGTTTTAGCGCTAACCTCAGTGTACAGAAACTGGAATTACAGGAATTAATTGCAGATATCACTGCGTAGGTTGAAACTCTAGAAGACCAACTTAGACTGTAATGTCGATCATAAAATGAAGATAAAGACAAACATTGTGAATAATGTGAAGCCTAAACTGACCATGGTGTGGATATAGAGGAATTTTGTCCCATCCATATAATCAAGGCTAGAGATGAATAACCTTTACGTTAAATGAGAGCAAACAGGAGCTCATACAGTTTCCACAATTTTTGGGAGAATGAAATAATTAGCACACAAATGAATTCAAAACAAGAATGCTCTGGTGAATCAAAGTATTCAAGATAAGCAGCTCAGTGAGACTGAGATATGATTTTATGCTATGTTCCTTGAGACTGAAATTAAACATGAATTCTGATATGCGATGAACTTCGTTTTGGTAGCAATTATATTGATGAAACTTTCATTTGTTGAAATTTATATTTAGGAAATATGTTGAGAAGGATTCTACCTGATTATGCTAAACCTTCAATTACAAAAACAGAGCGAGCAGTTATTTTGATCTTACATAGAAGTGGAACATCACCAAAGAACATGCATCTCCCATCTCGTCGTCCTCCAAAAATACAGCGATCACTCACATTCTTCATGAGGCCTTGCTTTGCCCATTGAGATGGGAGACTCGCCATACCACCGGCAACACGCAAAACATCATCTATGCGTGCAAGGGTTTTTTCTGAAGATCCCAGCCGCTGGCAATATACATTTGTCACAGAAAGCATTTATAAACATGACAAATCACCTCGATTTATTTTTATGGCCATCACGACCATATAGACACTTTTTCCATACCAGGAAGGTCTATCAGGCTTTATTAAACTATGTGGTGAAATTTTCTGGATGATCAAGAATACCTATTATTAGATTCCATAATAAACTAATTTTCACGTTTACGAAGTTGTTAGAAATAAATATATTCCACTTGACACGAACAAATTAATTAAAAAGAAGCAACACATACTCAAAACAGAATTAATTAAAAGGAATCAACACATACCCAAAACGAGAATTAGCTGTCAACCAAGTTTTAGCGGTTAGTCAGACCCAAACAACTTCTCTAACAAACACCCCCATAAAAGAGCTATGATCGGCATACTCAGCATAATAATCATACAGCTGAGAAGCTCCTTTAAGATGATTGTGATCCTTGTCACATTCCCTAACCCAAGGAAGTTCCTAGGACATATCCAAGAGAGAAATGCAGAAAGATAACTAAAAGAACATACAACAACTGCAGCTCATGAGGCAGATGCTAACAAACTTTCATACGTTTCAATCGGGTCCTGTCAAGGCATCATGAATTCTACCTCAAATACGATGAATATTTAGAAATCCAGTATGCTAATTGCGTTAACAAGCAGAGATAAGATGCAAGAAAGCAATCTATGGGCTACCGACCCAAAATGCAGAAGCAACTCTGAGATTCGGCACGATAATAACTTGGCTTATATAAAAATCAAGGTTTCAAAAAATTCAGGGAACATAAACTTGGCAAATTACTGGTGATGGCTAGCAAGGGTGATGGGCCTGCTGGCAACCGAAAATATAAAATCAACATACTCGGAAAGCTCATAACTTAGCTTATAAAAAAATATGGGAACACAAACTCAAAAAATAAAGGAACACAACTTTTAATAAAGCACTAATCTGTGTCAGAAAGTACGATAGATCTACTATCAACGAAAATGCAGAGTCAACTCCTACACGTAGGCAGGGTAACTTAGAACTAGGCTAACTTCCATAATAACGTAAAACAACTTGCAATTCCACCGTATTGAGTTGCATATTCTAATACAGAACATGAAATCAAAACAAAGCAGATGTATTGGGATCTTTCGCGTAGTTTAACTGAGGTGTTTTCGATTTTTTTCAATATTTAAAGTTGATTTTGTCTTAAATTTTGTGAGGTTTTATTGGAATGGTAAGTTTGAACTACCTTTTTAAATTATGAATACATTCATATAATCAAAATAATACCCTACACATTTTCAATAACAAAAAAATACATTTTTCTTAAAAATATTAATAAAAATAAATAAATAAATTCCATATTTAAAAAAAAATTAAATGCTTAAAAAATAATCTTTTAAGTCTTGATAGATAGTAATAAGGTGTTTCTGTTAAAAACCCTCCTTATTCCCGATCAAAGATAATATATTCAACCTGATGAAAATAAAATCCTTTCAAACTCAAAAAAAAAATGTTTGTTAAATAATTATACTGCTCTGTTCTCACTCATAAAGAAAAACACATGTCGCAACAGTGAGACACCAGTGAGTCATCAGATTCAAAAGCAGAGTATTTCTTATGCACCTATTTGACTTTCAAGCTCTTTTAAGTGTTTGTCCATTTAAGCCTCTTAGTTTTTGTGAACCTGTTTGACTTTCAAGATTTTTTATAGTTTGCCCATTCAAGCCTCTTAGCAGTTTATATAGATTCAATTAGTAGGGACAGGGCTTTACAATTTCAACCTACTTAGATTAAACAACTCTAACTGTAATGTCATGCAGGCGGTATCATCAGAGGCTCATGCAATGTATGATACAGGATTGGCACAGGATTGGCAGGATTGACATATTGGTGTTCTGATATGAATATATATCATGATCCCAGATAGGTCAACCGAGGAAGACACTCTAACCAGTTAGGCTTAGAAAGTAGTGTCTAGAATTGACTACAGAAAATTTGAGAGGATTTGGCTCTGTATAAAGCAGTAATCAATTTGTATCTCTTTTGCTATATATTTCTAATAT